>PVHO010010514.1:0-77763 GCA_004024885.1 Saguinus imperator | reverse complement strand
GGCCGGGCACGGTGGCTCATGCCCGTAATCCCAGCACTTTAGGAGGCAAGGTGGGTGGATCACTTGAGGTCAGGAGTTCAAGACCAGCCAGGCCAACATGGTGAAACCCCATCTCTACTAAATATAGAAAAAATTAGGCAGGTGTGGTGGTGCGTGCCTGTAATCCCAACTTACTTGGGAGGCTGAGACAGAAGAATCACTTGAATCCAGAAGGTGGAGGTTGCAGTGAACGGAGACTGTGCCATTGCGCTCCAGCCTGGGCAACAGAGCGAGACTCCATCTCAAAATAAATAAATAAATAAAACGAAGAATGCTGGAGCCCTAGAAATGTTCATAGCTATTCTGTGGGGAAAAAAACCATAATTTTCTGGAGTTAAATAAGTCTGAAAAATGTTGAACACTCTCTCTCCCTCACAGAGATAAGCACATTAGCGTAGCAAAGGCTCTAAAAAGCCATCTCATAAAGGAATCTGTTTTGCTTTGTTCAACCCAACACTTCTCCAACTTCCTTAGCCATATGTCTAGCCATTCAGGACCACTGCCCATCCAATCATAATTTACCAATTTCTTCCTCTTTTCTAATGGATCTATAACTTAGTTCTAGTGTTCTCCCCACACTAGGCAGTCATGTGCTTCAGGAAAGGTGGGCTTCCTCCTAGCCAAAAGGAGACAACTTGATTGCTTTGTACCACCTTTGTGCTGGTGGTCAGTTTTGACATGGCTATAGAAAACAATGCTGGCCATTGAAATATGAGTGGCTATAACATTTTTTTCTTAATGATAAAAAGAGATAGAACAAAAACAAAAATAAAATTCTCCTTCCCCCCAAAGGTTGTCATAACAATGAATGATACCTGAAATAGCCACAGCCATTTTATCCCCATCAAGAGCTCTGAGCTACTGTGGTAAAGACACCACAGGAAAGAGGCAGAGTAAATGTGCAAACCTGATTATTTTGTTAAGTTGCTATTTCAGAACTTTTGTTTTTTTGAGGCAGGATCTCACTCCACGTTCCAGGCTGGAGTGTAGTGGCTCAGTCTCGGCTCACTGCAACCTCAGCCTCCTGAGTAGCTGGGATTACAGGCACCCACCACCACATTCAGCTAATTTTTGTATTTTTTGGTAGAGACAGGGTTTTACCATGTTGGCCAGGCTGGTCTTAAACTCCTGACCTTAGGCGATCCACCATCCTGGGCCTACCAGAGTGCTGGGATTACAGGTGTAAGCCTCTGTGCCCAGCATATAATGGGGTTTTGATCTAGATAAAATGTAGTTCTATTTTTCAATGTTGTACCTTCCAAAAGGGAAGCCCTCTTCCTTCCTATGATTGCTTTGAACAAATTTGTTATAATTGATAATTACTCTAGACCTGTTAAAATATGTTAATTTTTAGGCCAGGCACAGTGGCTCATGCCTGCAATCCTAGCACTTTGGGAGGCTGAGGCAGATGGATCACGAGGTCAGGAGTTCAAGACCAGCTTGGCCAAGATGGTGAAACTTCCTCTCTACTAAAAATAAAAAAATTAGCTGGATGTGGTGGTAAGCACCTGTAATCCCAGTTACTCGGGAGGCTGAGGCAGGAGAATTGCTTGAACCCCAGGAGGTGGAGATTGCAGTGAGCCGAGATCGTGCCACTTCACTCCAGCCTGGGCGACAGAGCAAGACTCCATTTCAAAAAAAAAGAAATAGTTAATTTTTTCCTATGTTTTCTTCTCTATGTCTTATTTTCAGTTAGAAACAAACCAAAACTAAGGCTGCAAAAATGTCTTTATTCTCACCAAAGGTTAATCTCAAACTCCTGGGCTCAAGCGATCCGCCCGCCTCAGCCTTCCAAAGTGCTGGGATTACAGGCATGAGCTGTTAACCTGGCCCATACACTTTTAAGCAACGAAATCTCAGTGAACTCAGAGCAAGAACTCACCTATTACCAAGGGGATGGTGCCAAGCTATTCATGAGGGATCTACCCCTGTGATCAAAATACCTTCCACCAGTCCACACCTCCAACACTGGAGATTACATTTCGACATGAGATTTAGAGGGCACAAATATCCAAACCGCATCAACGAGGCTAGGATGTTTTATACTAGAAAGCAAAGAAGATATCAAAGACTCCTCTGGGACTGTGTTAAAGAACCCAGAAACCAATCTGTGTATACCCTCCAGGGACTTTCAGTGACCAAAGATGGGATAAGCTGAGCATTAAAAAAGAGTAATGACTGGGCCAAGTGTGGTGGCTCATGTCTGTAATTCCAGCACTTGGGAAACTGAGGTGGGCAAATCATGAGGACATGAAATCAAAACCATCCTGGCCAATATGGTGAAACACCATCTCCACTGAAATACAAAAATTAGCTGGGTGTGGTGACTCACACCTGTAATTCTACCTACTTGGGAGGCTGAGGCAGGAGAATCCCTTGAACCCGGGAGGTGTGGGGTTTGCAGTGAGCCGAGATCGTGTCACTGCACTCCAGCCTGGCAACAGAGAGAGACTTCGTCTCAAAAAAAAAAAGCAACTATTGAAATATGCTAAATACATTAAAACTCATGAGTTCTTATAATATTTATTAACTATTTACGATAGTCAAAGGTGAAAACAACCCAAATCAGCATCAGATGATTAATGGATAAGTAAAATATGATATATTCATAAAGTGAAATACTATTTGGGAATAAAAAGAAGTGGAGCACTGTACATGCTGTAACATGGATGAACTTCGAAAACATTAAGTGAGAAAAACGAGACACGTGTTCACAAAGTACATGTTGTATGATGCCATTTATATGAAATGTCCAGAATAAGCCAATCCAAAGAGACAGAAAAGAGATAAATGACTGCCAAGGGCTGAGGGAAGCGGGGAATGAGGAGTGGCTGCTAATGGGTATGGGGCTTCCTTTGGGGAGACAGTCTGGAGATAGCGGGTCATGATTGTGCAACTCTGTGACTATTCTAAAAACTACTCAATTGTGCATTTCAAGACGGTGAACTGTGTAGTATGTGTATTATACCTCAATAAAGCTATTATTTTATTTTATTTTGAGGCTGAGTCTTACTCATTCTGTCACCCTGGCTGGAGTGCAGTGGCACAATCTCAGCTCACTGCAACCTACTCCCTCCAGGGTTCAGGAAATTCTCCTGCCTCAGTCTCCCAATTAGCTAGGATTACAGGCACACGCCACCATGCCCAGCTAATTTTTATATTTTTAGTAGAGACAGGGTTTCGCCAAGTTGGCCAGGCTAGTCCCTAACTCCTGGCCTCAAGGGATCCTCCCACCTTGGCCTCCCAAAGTGCTGGAGTTACAGGTGTGAGTCACTGCACCCGGCCAAGCTGTTAGCTTTTAAAAATCATTTTGTGGAACGTATTTGGATCCTGATTTAAACTAACCGATTATAAAGACGCATAGGAGACAATCTGGAAGTCTGAACACTGAGGATTAGATGATATTAAACAGTTATTGCTAATTTTGTTCTAGATGTGATCATGGTGTCATGGTTATTAAAAAATTATCTCTTGAGGACACATCATAAGTACTTATAGGTTAAACCATGGGATAGCTGAGATTTGCTTCTAAATCATTTGGTCGAGGAGGAACACAGTATGTATAGAAACAAGGTTGCCCACGTATTGATCTCTGTTAAAGATGGGTAAGAACAATGTGCTCATTCATTATACTTTTCTCTCTACTGTTGAATATGGTTTCAAATTTCCATAATAAAATGTTTTAAAATTATTTTTAAGGAAAAAAACCAAGGGCACAAAAAAAAGAAGAAAAAATGTTAAATGTTTTAATATTTTGGATAAAAGTATTTGTAAACTAGGTTACATGGCTTTTACCTTTCTAGTCAATATTTATTAAACTGACTTACCCTACATGAGTTTGAAAAAATCATTATGAAAATTAATCCTGGCACTTGCCATAATACTGTGATTCTCACACGGGATATTCAAGAATAAGGCTGTTTGTTCCTTACACCAAGTGAACCCAGGTTGCCTTGTCTGTTTGAACATCTTGTTTTTGTGATATTTGTCACTTCTTTTCTGGTATTGTCCCTTCTTTCTGCCGAGAGTGCCCTCCTCAACCTGTTTATTGCTTCTGATTTACCCTACGTGTGAAGGAACCAGACAATTAAACTTATAACAGTTATATGTAGAATGACTACACTGCCTGGCTACCCAGGACAATTTCAGTCCTAGTGTAATTAATAAATAGCATTTTTTAAAAACATCTTGAACGTATCCTGGTTGGCTTATTTTTTCAAGTGATGGAGTCTCACTCCGTTGCCCACACTGCAGTGCAGTGATGCAATCAAAGCTCACTGCAGCCTTGAACTCTTGGGCTCCTGAGTAACTGGGCCTACAGGTATGTGCTATCATACCTGGCTATCCTGGATTTTAATAAATTATCTGATCATCCTAGTTATATGCCTAGTATGAGTATATCCTTTTTTTTTTTTTGAGGTGGAGTTTCGCTCGTTACCCAGGCTGGAGTGCAATGGCGCAATCTCGGCTCAACGCAACCTCCGCCTGGGTTCAGGCAATTCTCCTGCCTCGGCCTCCTGAGTAGCTGGGATTACAGGCACGCACCACCATGCCCGGCTAATTTTTTGTATTTTTAGTAGAGATGGGGTTTCACCATGTTAACCAGGATGGTCTCAATCTCTTGACCTCGTGATCCTCCCGCCTTGTCCTCCCAAAATGCTGGGATTACAGGCGTGAGCCACCGCGCCCGGCGAGTATATCTTTATTACGAGGTTTGATTGGCCACTGTTACCAGTTCTATTAAAGGGGCTGATGAGCTGTACTTATCTACTCTCCATTCAGGTGCTAAAGTCTAAGGATACTGTGGCTTTTTTCCAATATTTAGTTGGCATTTATTAGGTGCCATTCACAATGTTAGTCCTTATTCTCTGGTTCTCTGAGAGCTTATAGTTTAGTAAGGAGGTGACAGAAATACAAACTTGATTTCAGTGAAATGTTGTACAAGGATATGTATAAAGCTAGAGGTATTCAGTTGAGTGCCTTGAGACCACAGTCCAAGGGCCACTGGCCTAGCACAGAGTTTGTCCGCCTTGGCCTTATTGACATTTTGGACCACATAATTTTGGCAGGTGGGGAGGGGAGTTGTCCTTTGCATTTTAGAATGTATATTTTTACTGTTATTTAGGATGTATGTTTTATTTATGTTACGTATATTTTACATATATATTTATGTTATGTATATTTTATTTATGTATATTATATGTATGTTATTTAGGATGTATATTTTATTATTATTCCTTAAGTCATAACAATAAAAAATGCCTCTAGATATTGTCAATTGCCCCTGAAGGATAAAACTGCTCCAGGTTGAGAAGCACCCTGGTCCAAGAAGCAGAAGACGATGTGGGGGACTGCCCCAAAATTCCTGCTGGAGACGGTGCTGAGCTAGGTCTGGTGGTCTCAGGAAGGGTAAGACCAAGAAGGGAAATGGAGTAGAGGAAAGGCCTTCACGAACAGAGCATGAGTGATGTGTAGGAGCGGGAAACAGAAAGAAGGGAGTTGCATGAATGGGTGGCATGGGGTGGAAAAGGAGTAAACTCAGTTCAGTATTACTAACCTACGTATTTAAGTGCTTTTTGACTTGCTTTTCTTATTCTCTGTATTTTGATTAGTTCAGGGTCAGGTTGACAGCTGAATTCTAAAAGATAATATATGCAAAAGCACTTTGCAGACCCTGTGAAGTGCTATTCATATGTAAATTATCAATGTTATTACCATAACAGCAGACAAAACAATGCACTTTGTGGTTTTATTTTGTTTGTATGCACTCTGTAATCCTTAAGAATTCTGAAGAGCAGAACATTACTGTGCTGCTTATTAAACCATTGTTCCTCAGCTTCAAACACTCTCATATACTCATATACTCTGGTTGTGATGCTGGGGCAACCCCTAGAAATCTTATTTTTCCTTTGCCAGCCAGCTCGTTATGCCAGGAGGGGGCAGTAGAGAGAGAACCCAAGCCTGGAGACAGGAAAAGGGACTGCTCCTTCCTTTTCCTCTCAAGGTCACCTTGACAATGTCTCTTCACTCTAGTTGGTTTCAGTAGCAGTAGTTGATTCCAGTTTTCCCAACACGCTCAGAATCAGCTTCGTGATACTTTTTCAAAGACAGCAGCACCCACGAGCTTGGGATTGTACTCTCCTGAGAGGCCTGGGTCCCAGTTCTAAGTGTCAATAATTCCAGCGTTAATACTTCTAAGTGTAAATAACTCCTCCTGTGATCCCCAGTCAGAGGCGGAAGCTGCTTCTTGTACTGACTACCCTTAGGATACTTGTGTTCCCTTTTCAACTTTTCAGTTAATAAATCTTCATTTAAATTATTTCCATTTTAATAACTGGCATGGTTTCTGTCTCCTTACTGACACTGACTACCACTTGTGTTTATTATTCCAGCTGTTAGTCACTCCAAATAAGAATACACAGGATAGCCATTACAAGGGGGAAAGGAGGAAGACCAAGCCCAGAGTGTCCCACACTCTAAGTGTGACTAGTCTCTGCAAGTAGCTGCTAGATTGACAGACTCCTGAATCATGTAGGGACCACTAGTTTTCCGAAAAGCCAGTTAATATCTTTTCTGGATAGTGCAGAAAGCACTTGAAGAGTCTGAAGAACTACAGCATCATTTCCATTGACCAGTACATGAGAAAGTGGACAAGTGTGAATGACTCCGTGTTGATTCTATAACATATTCTGGAAGCTGCTATTAAGACAAAATCCTTCTGCTTAAAATTTGTTTACATGTTTGCAGTTGCTAAAATAATACTTTGTGTAATATACTGGGCAGAGTAACCCTAATGGTTTCAGCTACCTTGCTTTTATTTCCTCTACAGACATTGAGATCCTACTGTGCTCTCATAAGACAAGGTCCCTGATGCCAAAAAAAGTTAAAATAAAAAAAAAACTAACACACAAAAAAAAACAATAAAAAGTGCTAAAGCTGTTTAGTAAGGACATTTTCCAATTTCCCATGTTTCCTATCATTAATGAGGCAACTGATATTGAAGCACTCTTTTTTCCTCTTTTTTTAAACTATTTTATCTCACTCTGTCACCCAGGCTGGAGTGCAGTGGTGTGATCTCGGCTCACTGCAACCTCCGCCTCCCAGGTTCAAGCAATTATCCTGCTTCAACCTCCTGAGAAGCTGGGACTACAGGTGTGTGCCACCATGCCTGGCTAATTTTTATGCTTTAGTAGAGACAGAGTTTCGCCATGTTGGCCAGGCTGGTTTCCAACTCCTGACCTAAGGTGATCCACCCACCTTGGCCTCCTGAAGTGCGGGGATTACAGGCATGAGCCACCATGCCCCGCTGGAGCATTCTTTTCCTTTTCTTTTTTGAGACAAGGTCTCACTCTCACCCAGGCTGGAGTGCAGTGGCATGATCTTGTTTGACTGCAGCCTCAACCTCCTGGGCTCTGGTGATCCTCCCACCTCGGCCTTCCAAGTACCTGGGACTACAGGCACGTGCCACCACACTCAACTAATTTTTAAATTTTTTTGTAGAGGCAAGGTTTTGCCATGTGGCCCAGGCTAATCTTGAATTCTTGGGCTCAAGCAATCCTCCGGCTCAGTTTCCCAAAATGTTGGAATTACAGGGTGAGCCACTGCACCTGACCTCGAAGCAATCTGAAGACAGTTATTCAAATCTACTTGTTGTTTTAATGTGAACATAATTCCTAATGCTTCCTTTTTTCATTCTTTTTGAAACCTTTTTTGATAGTCAAATATTCTACCCGTGAATAAATGTTCAGCTTAATGAACTTTTACAAGAAGAACATCTGTATAACCATCATTAAGGTCAGGAAATACAATTTCAAAAGCATTATTCTCCCTCCCTGCCAGAACTCACCACAATGCTCATAACTTTATGGAAATCACTAAGTGGGTAGTGATTCCCATAAAATTGCTTTTTTGCTTTTTTTCATAGTTTCCTCCACTAAGTATGCTTAAGACACTTAGCCTGTCTTTAATTTATATACAAAAATCATACAGTATGTATTTTTTCTGGGTCTTCGTTGTTGTTTAAAATTTTGTTTTTAGTATGCTTCCATATAGTTACATGTAGTTGTATTTCATGTGTAGTATGCCAGTATAGGAAATACCATAATCGAATTAACCATTCTATTGTTGACGGATAGTTCAGTTATTTCCAGTTTGTATGCACAGGAGCATGCACTCCTTAGGGTAAACACCTAAAAGTAAAATTGCTGGATCCCCAGGTATACATATCCTGGCTAAGGTCAACCCTATTTTCCAAAATGGTTGGTTGCATCGGTTCTCACTCCTGCCAGCAGAAGGTGAGGGTTCTTCGCCCTGCATCTTCCCCAGCACCTGGACGCTGCCAGACGTTTCAACTTAGACCTTTTCGACTCAACTTACAGTGCGGTATTATCCGTTGTGGTTTTAATTGGCCATCTTTTGATTATTAATGAATTAAAGCACCATTTCAATACACAGATATCGGCCATTTAGATTTCTCTGGTGTTTGTGAAATACCTTTCCATCTATCCATTCTTTAATAGGATTCCTTTTCTCCTTGATTTGTAGGAGTTCCTCGCCTATCCTAGCAGTTTTATTTGTGGCAAATAAAACCCCCGGCGGCCTCTGCCCTCCGGCGCTGGGAAGTCCAGGCGGCGAGGCAGCCTCTCAGGGGGCGCCAGGGCTCCTCCGGCTCTGACCCGACGTCGTTATCACCGCCATTTGCAGCTCCGGGCCAGGGCCAGGGGTGCGGTTCGCGACGTGGGGTCCTTGGTGGGGTCCCGCCCCGCCCAAGCGGCCCAGGCGTCTGTGTTGCATGGTCTCCAGGGCAGCGCTGGGGCGGGCGGGGGCCTGAGCAGTGGCTGCGGCGACGGCGGCGGCGGCGGCGCGGGAGGATGCGGGGCCGTCGGGATCGCGGCCGCCGAGGAGCGTAGGGCAGGTGACGGGCGGTGGCCTCCCGGATCTGGGGTGGGCGGCGGGCCCAGGGAGGGAAACGCGAAGGGCTGACTCAGGTTGGGGAGGTCAGGAAACAACTGGAGCACGCTGGGAAGGACCCGGCGCGAGAGCCTTCGGGACGGAGTGGGGAGGGACCAGGGGGCTAGGCTGCGCCAAGGGGCCGGGAGACCGCGATCTCAGGATTCGGCGTCAGGGCTCCCAGAGCAGTCCTGTTCCGGGTCAGTCAGACCGGTCCCAGTCACCAGGCCCACTGACCTGTCACTTCCGGGATCTCCAAACGCCCCTTGTGGCGGGTCGTGTCCCTCAGGAACAAGCAAAGGTAGAAAACAAACCCAACGCCTCTACTGGGCAGCTTCCGGCCTGTTTCAAACCAGGGTTCCTTTTTCTTTACAATTCACCTTGGTGAGCCCAAGCAGGATTCCTTTTCCCCTCCAGGAGAAAGCTTGTTTTTGTCCCATGCTAGTGGACTAGACTCGTTACAGGGATCCCTGGGGAGCTGGCCGCTTCTTAGTCCCTAGGTGCCAACTGATCTATCCCTGTCTTGTTTATTTAGGAGACCGGTCGCCTCACTTGGTCAAAATTTCAGTGGCACGACCCTTTTTTCACTGCACGGGAGGAGGGAGCCATATTCATTAAATTTAAATGCCCACTTTCTAACTTATTCAAGCTGTCAGCTGTTCCTTCCTCAGCCTCCTGTTTTCATAAGATCAGGCCTCCACAGAAACCCTGCTTTTGTGGCATTTGGCTTTGCTTTTGCATACTTTAGCAAACTTCAGGAATCTGCTAACATCAACAAAATTATCTTCTATGGTTACTGTTTTATTATTTATTCATTCTAAGAAAGCTTCGTCTATTTCATTGAAGAAGAGAAGTTCAAGGGACTGAATTATTTTAAAAGTAATTCTAAGTTGCACTATAACGCTTAAGCTTGCTCTTCAAGATCTCAAATTCAGTGACCTTAGCTCTCCCACTAAAACTAGTGTTTGTACAAACTCTTTTAGTTAAAACATGTTAGTATTTGATAGATTTGCTGCTTTCTTGGCACATCCTAAAAAGCAACAATGGAAATAATCAGGCAGAATGTAATATGTATTTTTAAAATAAGAGACAAAATAATACAACAAACCAGTCTATAAAATTAGAGAATAATTTGTTAGTTTACCAACAGGGCAGACTTTGAGTTAAATAGAACACTCACTTCATGTGTATTTACATCTGAACGTCACCTGTTGCCTGTTGTTTGCTAAGGTGCTTTCCTCCAAGGAGTTGATGATGTTCCTTGGAAACATTAGCAACAAAGTCAACATTATAAGCAATCCTAGGAATAGTCATAAGGTTATGTCATTTAATTAAAGTTAGGATTTGCCAAAAGAATAAGAGCAAGCCATTAAGACAAATCTTACAGTAATTTCTAATGGTAAAGATTTCTGTTACCTGACTCACAGAAAAAAAAAAAAAGGCAGGGGGTGGGTTATAAAGGCAATGAGATAGAAGGCAGGCCAAAATAGAAATGCCAGGTAGAGATGAAAGGAAGCACACTCCAAAAGCATCGTGTCCTTTCAGTCCTACATGAACTCAAAGCACCCTTTCAATAGGTCTTTATAATGACCCTTAGAGACAGTGAAGGTTCACTTGACTTATACTCATAAGTGAGTTGGAAGGGACTCCAGCCAGCTGTAATTCCGGCCAATCTCCCACCCACTCAGCTTTCCCCAGGATGGCATCCCCTTCGGGAATGTAGACTTCCAGCCTCTGCTTTGAATTGTTCAGTAGCAGAATTCACAAGGCCACTAAATCTTTTGTTGAACAGTTTTGTTTATTTTTTCTGATAGGGTGTTGCTCTGTTACCCAGGCTGGAGTGCAGTGGCACAGTCTCAGCTCACTGCACCCTCTGCCTGCCCAGCTCAAGTGATCCTCCCACTGCAGTCTCCCAAATAGCTGGAACTACAGGCCTATCCTACCATGCCCACTAATTTTTTGTATTTTTTTTTTTTTTCGTAGAGATGGGATTTTGCCATGTTGCCCAGGCTGGTCTTGAACTCCTGGACTTAAGCGATCTGCCCACCTTGGCCTCCCAAAGTGCTGGTATTACAGGTGTGATTGTTGAACAGTTTTAATCATTATTATGGGTTTAAAAAAAATACTGGATGCGGTTGATCTCCATTTATGGCCACCTAAATTATATGTTCCTATCTAGCCACAACCTGGGCATCAGAAAGTCTTTTCCAAATGATGTTGCCAGCCAAAATAGGTCTAGGAAAAAAACAGCTTTCCCATTTACAGTTCCAACTACGGAACCACATTCTTCTTTCTTCTCCCTTTACTTTTCAAAAGGAAGCCTCTGAACCTGTTTTAATCTATCCACAAACACTACTGGGCATATTTATATTGTTGCTCTGGCCTTTGAAATAAGGCCATCAAAGTACTGTCCATAATTAATCATTTGTCTTAGTCCAGGCTTGCCTGTAACAAGCGCTTGGAAGCTAGAAATAGGAATCTGCTTCCAAGCAGCCATTTATTTCATCAATAAAACTGCATTAGATTACTCAGGCTGCTTATGAGCTCTATATCAGTTGTGTTTCTGTAGAGAGAAAAACAATTGTTTTTCTAATAGACCTTTCTTATACACACAAAAGGTACGTACAAAAGCCTGCAGATAATAGAACAAGGTTCTTACTGATTTAAATATTTGGTTAACATTGACATTATAATGACTTGTAAAGAGACTTGGACTCCCGCACAGTAATAGCGGGAGACTTTGACACCACATTGTTAATATTCAACAGATCAATGAAATAGAAAATTAACAGGGACATGTATGATTAGAACTCAGACCTGGAACAAGTAAACTCAGTGAATATTTATAGAATTCTTCACCCCAGGTCCACAGAACATACATTTTTCTCAGTATCACATTACACCTATTTTGAAAGTGACCACATAATTGGAAGTAAATCAGTCTTCAGCATTTGCATAGCATTTCACAGACTTAAATGAAACATTGATTGGCTGTTTGTTAGTTATTCTCTTCCCTTATTCCTTCCTGTCTCTGCTGTTAAGCACAATTATCAGCATAAAAGAGGTTTTTAATACCTATTTTTAGATTGCATTCCAGCCTGGGCAATAGAGCAAGACTCCTGTTTTCTCTCCCCCTTTTTCTTTCTCTTTCTTTCTTTCATAAACAAAACAAAACAAAAACATTGACATTAATGAGATTTCAGTAGTCGCAGAGTAACATAAATGTAATTTTTTTCAGGTAATGCCTTTACAAACTACAACTTTTGCTATCAGCCAGCTGCTCCTATCAAGAGTATCCCCTGTTAATTTTTTACATTTTTCAAGATGAGTAAAAGTAAACTAATTCCCCAGCTCTCTATTCAATCTCCTGTCCGTCATACCAACTTAAATATTCAGTCCACACACCCACCTTTTAAGAAAGAAGACTTACATTGGATTTCAAAAGACTCCTTAGAATCTGATTCAGAAAGCCCCACTCAAGAGTTTATGTCCCAGCCTGAGTTTGATGATAACGATATGGAGCCCGACAGCTTAGACGAGGAAAGCCTGCATGAGGCAGAAGAAGCAGCAAGCGTAAAAGCAGCTCAGATGGCTCGAGAGCAAAACCACCATAGCTGGGACAAGGGCACCAATAACAGGTAAGGAATTGGCTTGTGTAAGATAATAATGGGCTATGAAATGTATTATTAAATAATTACTGGTATCATTTCAAATGAGAGTAAGGGCAAGCTGCCCTAATGAGCGCCTTGTGATGTGTGTGAGACAGTTCTCTAAACAGCTAAGGATAGCTGGGCACCATGTTTTTTCCATCTTCAGATGTTTTTAAATTAAAAAGTGCAATGGGTATTAATAAGGGCATTGGCATTTCTCATACCATTTATTTCCTGTCCATATTCAAGTGTCTCCACACTAGGATCTCATCTGGGAAAAATTCCAGAAGCCTGGGATAGAAAAGGATTTGGAGTCATTTGGTCTTGATTTTGTCTAGGTGCTGCTGTTTAGTGTATAATTTGGTGTATAATTTAGTGTAAAAAAGCCACTTAACTTTTTTTCACTTAAAAAAATTTTTATATAGTATTAAATATTTATAATAGAGATAGGGTCTCACTATGTTGGCCATGTTGATCTTGAACTCCTAGCCTCAAGCAGTCCTCCCACTTCAGCCTCCCAAAGTACGAGGATTACAGGCATAAGCCACCATGCCTGACCCACTTAATTCTTTTTTTGGCTCACTTTTTCTCATCTGTCAAATAACCTGACCTGTCTATCTCACAGGATTGCTATGAATGTCAATAAAGTACAAATAATTGGGGGTAGACTCTTACCTGGCCCGTTCAGAGCTAGTAGAGGTCTATCTCCCAGGGCTTGTATGATCATATAAAGATTTGATCTAATAACCAGAATTTATGAGATTTGACTGTGCTATGAGCTACCAAAAATTGTAAGGGAATATAAAATGATGTGGTGTTATCGCTTTGTTACAATTGAGGCACTAATGACATGGGAAAGTACAGAAGAAGGCAAGAGGAAGTTTTAGTGTGACGGTGAAGTGCATGGCGTCTGAAGCAGACCATCTGGGTTCAAATAGTGACTCTGCCACTTACTAGCTGTATAACCTTAGCCAAGTATGATTAATGTTTCCGTGCTTCAGTTTCTTCATCAGTAAAAATGGGATAATAACAATAGTTAACCAGTTATCATGAGGCTAAAATAAATATATATAAAGTGTCTAGAATAGTGACTGGCTCCTTACAAATTATATTGTGTTAGATTTTTTTTGGTGTGGCAGGGGTGACAGAGTCTTGCTCTGTCACCAGGCTGGAGTGCAATGGCTTGATCTTGGCTCACTGCAACCTCCACCTCCTGGGTTCAAGTGATTCTCCTGCCTCAGCCTCCCGAGTAGCTGGGACTACAGGCGAGTGCCACCATGCCCAGCTAATTTTTGCATTTTTAGTAGAGATGGGGTTTCACCATGTTGGCCAGGATGGTCTCAATCTCTTGACCTTGTGATCCATCTACCTCGGCCTCCCAAAGTGCTGGAATTACAGGAGTAAGCCACTGTGCCTGGCTGATTTTTTCTTTTAATTCGGGCTGAAATATATTAAAAGTTTATTGAAAGACCTAGAACTTAGGCAGAGTCTTGAAAACAAGCTAAGATCTGGATAATAGAACAGAATGGGAGTGACATGTTTGTGGCATGTTAGGGAGCCCAGCTGGATTGCAGAGGATTTGTTTTGAGTGTAGGGAAAGTAGACTGAGTATGGATCTGATTATAGGGGCCTTAAAAATGTGCTTATAGTATTGGAAGATGAATTTTCAGGTCATGAGTGTAACCATCCTACCACAGATGAGGATATTGAGTCTTACAGAACTCAAATGACTTGTCCTCTAGATACAGTCACTGCCAGGGATCCTGTGGGAGACAGAAGTAGAGCCCAGTCCTGAGTCTTTTCTTTCTTTCTTATCTTTCTTTTTCTGTCTTCCTTTCGTCTTCCCCTCCCTTTTTTCACTGGAGATATCTAGTTGAATCAGTCTCATAAGTGTTTTTTGGTGATATGTCACAGTAAAAGTGATAAGAGCTGTCACCAAGGCACTGGAGGCAGAAGAGGCATGCGGGACAGCTTCAGAGAGACAGACACCCTAGATTGGACTGAGTTGGGAAAGCCAGGCAGAGAGAATACAGGTTCTTGGGGAGGGCGGTGAGATGCAGCAGTGTTTAAGGAAGATTATTCTGCAAGTTGGTGCATTTTGAATGAGAGAGTAAACACACAATGAGCAAAGAGACTACTGGATGAATATGACAGTAATAACAGTGATACCACTTTTTAAAAGCCTATCTTAGTTTCACTCAATTCTCCATTGCAATCTGGTAGGGAAGATGCTGCTTTTCCTATTTCACAGATAAGGAAAATGAGGCTAGCAGAGATGAAGAAACTTGTCTAAGGTTAGAGTGCTTGGAGGATGTCCTTGTCTTGTTACTGATGCTGTTTTTTTTAAAAAATCATGTGAAAATTCTAACTTATAGAAAATTACAGAAAAAAATACAGTATGACCCTTATTGCCATATTTGTTTCAGACATATATTTAAAATCATACTTTATTACAGATAAAGTTTCCTTGTACCCCCTTCTCAAACTCAGTCCCCTTCCTTCCCCCTCAGAGGTAATCAATACATACTTTTACATGAGTTTGCATCCTTCTCACCAATCTTCCATTCATTTATTTCGTAGGTAATCTATAATTAGTAGATAAATATATATCTATTTATGGATGTATGATGCCCTTTTTATTTAGTCAGCATTATGTTTTTGGCATTTTACAATTATGCTTTTGAACTAAGACATGGTCTTGGTTGAATATTGATGAATGTTTAGGGTTTTTCCAGTTTTTGTTATTTCAGACAGCGCTCTGTGCACGTCCTCGTATGCTTCCTTGGGTACGCAGGCAGGAGTTTCCTTAGGGTATAAGTTCCCAGGAGTGCAATTGCTGGTTCATGGGAGAATGGACATCTTCAACTTAACCCATAAGTGCCTGCAAGTTACCAGTCCTCAGAATTACTCAGTCTTTTTAACCTTTGCTATTCTGATGGGTTATAAAATCCTGTCTTATTATAGATTTAAATTACTTTTCTCTGATTACTTGTGAGCCTGAGAATCTTTTTACATGTTTTTAACCAAATGAGATAAATTTAGACATCCTCTTTGGCAACTGGTTATTTTCATTTAACAGAATACCCATGTGAATCTTGAGTATCTTTCTATAGAGTTGGCCTTCTGTATCATGGCTTTCGCATCTGTGGATTCAATCAAGCACAGATCAAAAATATTTGGGGAATAAATGGATGGTTGAATCTGTACTAAACATGTACAAAGACTATTTTTCCTGTCTTTATTCCCTAATAATGTAGTATAACAACTATTTACAGGTTGGGCGAGGTGGCTCATGCCTGTAATCCCAGCACTTCGGGAGGCTGAGGTGGGTGGATCATGAGGTCAGGAGTTCAAGACCAGCCTGGCCAAGATGGTGAAACCTCGTCTCTACTAAAAATACAGAAATTAGCCGGGCGAGGTGGCAGGTAATCCCGGCTACTTGGGAGGCTGAGGCAGTAGAATCGCTTGATGGAGGTGGAGGTTGCAGTGAGCTGGAGATCGTAACACTGCACTCTAGCCTGGGCAAAAGAGCAAGACTCCATCTAAAAAAACAAGAACAAAAACGAAAACAAAAACCCCAGCTATTTGCATAGCATTTACATTGTATTAGGTATTGTAAATAATCTAGAGATAATTTAAAATATATAGGAGGACATGCATAAGCTATATGCAAATATTACCCCAATTTATAAAAGGGACTTGCCCATCCCTGGATTTTGGTATCAGTAGGGAGTCCTGGAACCACTCCCTCACAGATAACTAAGCGATGATTTTGTTTATATTTTCATAGTACATATTGTACATGGTACATAGTATTCTAGTATCTGGAGGTACCATGATAAATTTATTCAGTCACCCAACGGTGGACTTTGGGATGTTCCCAGTTTGTTTGTTTGGAGACAGAGTCTTGCTCTGTCGTCCGGGCTAGAGTGAAGTGGCACTATCTTGGCTCACTGTAACCTCCGCCTCCTGGGTTAAAATGATTCTCATGCCTCAGCCTCCCGAGTAGCTGGGATTACAGGTATGTGCCACAACCCTCGGCTAATTTTTTCTTCTTTTAGTAGAGATGGGGTCTTAACACATTGCCCAGGCTGGTCTCGAACTCCTGAGCTCAGGCATTCTGTACACCTTGGCCTCCTAAAGTGCTAGGATTACAGGCTCCCAGTTTCTTTTCTTCTTTTTTAGCAAAACTTTGACTGAATTTTATATATATAAATAAAAGAATTGACAGGTTTTGATGATAGATTAGATATGGGGATTGAAGAAACAAGAGAAGCCGAAGATGAAGGGTCCCTTTAACAATAGCTGGCATTTATAGAATGCTTTTCATGAGCCGGTTTCTGTGCTAAACATTTTATGTGTATTATCTCATTTAATCTTTACTGCAGCCTGGTAGATACTGTAATGATCCCATTTTAAAGGTTGCAAAGAAAACTTTAAAAGTTTATATTATGCCTGTTTATTGAATCTAATGAGTGGTAGAGCAGAAAACTCAGGCAGTCTGACTCCACGGCTCCAAACCCTGTTTTTATCCTGGCTCCTAAGAGATTTATAATCTCCTAGGTAATAAATGGAAGTAGTTTTAGTTATAGAAATGGGGTCACTGAAAAGGAAAAAATCTTTTGCAATGGATAGTTATTTTTGTCTGTACTTTTAAGATGAAGAAACCAAGGTAAGGATCCATTAAGTGACCTCACTTCCTGTCGTTGAGTTGTTTTCTCCTTTTGTTCAGTGTTCAGGGACCTGACTTTAACCATTGTTCTTACCAAAGACAGTTTAAATACCATCTAATATATTTCAAAATAAAGAATAATGCTGACAAAAATCAAAATTATGGTTGGATTCTTGTTTTTCTGATTCAGAGATCCTCAAATAAGGCTTTTTTCTTCAGATTGATTTGCCTGGAAATTTTTTTTTTTTGAGACGGAGTTTTGCTCTTGTTACCCAGGCTGGAGTGCAATGGAGCGATCTCGGCTCACCTCAACCTCCGCCTCCTAGGTTCAGGCAATTCTCCTGTCTCAGCCTCCTGAGTAGCTGGGATTACAGGCATGCGCCACCATGCCCAGCTAATTTTTTTGTATTTTTAGTAGAGACGGGGTTTCACCATGTTGACCAGGATGGTCTCGATCTCTTGACCTTGTGATCCACCCGCCTCAGCCTCCCAAAGTGCTGGGATTACAGGCTTGAGCCACCACGCCTGGCCTGCCTGGAAAATTTTTAATGATGAACTATAAATTTTTAACGATGAACTATAAACCCTAGGGTCAGAATAGGTTATAGCCCTAGACATTGGCCATATAGTGCTTCATATACTGAACATTAGGATGACCAGTTCTCAAGTAAAAAGGAAGCATTTAGACAAATGATGCCTCAAAAATATTATTCAGGTGAGTTTTTCATTATTGGTCCCTTTTCCTGCCTCATGTTAGTCTTGGAAACCTCTCCTAGGAATACTCTTGCTTGGATCTGAGTAGTTTATGAGCCATGAAATAGACAAGTAAATTGATCTCAGACTCTCAATATGAAATTCAAGTAGGCTTTTATTTCTGTAAAGTTGATGGCATTCTGGGAATTGTAGTTCAAAAAAATACTCAAAGCTTGCCTTAAAACCAAGGAAAATTTCTTTCTTCTTGCTTTTATGATCAATAATTTAAAAAGCTGCCTGACAAATCACTTGAGTCCTACACTTGTGTTTTTGATGTTATTAGAACCTCCTCAAAGCAATTATTCCCTTGTATCTGACCAAAGTCAAGCCATAGTTCAATGTATATGGATGAGAGAAAACCTTTTACTTAATGGAATTTGGAGCAGCATTAACTATAGTAAGCAAATGAAGAGTAGAGAGGGGATCTTCACGTGATAATCCTTAAACCCCACTCCAGAACTGGCCTTATGACACTTGGCACTCATGAAGAAAGAGATCTGTGTAATTCCTAGAGCATTAGAAACAACCTCTTCAGTCCTGGGGACTTCTGAAATCTTGTATATTAAAAAAAAAATCAGAGAGCAACCATACACTACTTTATATGTGTGCTTAGTAAGGTCTTGTTAACAGAAATATTCACTTAATTAGCTACCATTTGTAAAACTTTTTGCTTTATATATACAGTCTCATTTATCCTTACAAGAGCCCCTTGGATAGGCATTATTAACCCCATTTTGCAGATAAGCATCTGAGAGCTGTATAGGTATATGTAGTTACTAGATAGTAGAGCCAGAAATTAAATTGACCTCTCTCCAAATGCCAAAGCCTGAGCCACTAATTACAAGTATCTAGCTAGGTAATCAAGGATTGAGCTGATAAAGGATTCTATTTCACTATCTAGTAAAAATTAAAACTATGACAATTTCAATATAGATTAAACTGAATCCAGAGTAAATATGCATGTAAAATGATAAAGTTTAGGAAAGTTAAAATAGACATTTTTGGAGGATACTGTGTCCTCAGAGTAGATAGGCATGAATTATGTTTTCCTTTGGGCTGGGAGGTCATAGTAGCCATTATTCTTCAGCACTTGTCCCAGGAAACAAATGTTTTTATGCAGTGAGCTCTCCAGTGCTTTCCTCTCTGACCACCTCAAACCATAGCCTCCACAAAAGGGCACATATTCTGTCTAAGAAACCACCTTGCATTAGAAATTAATAGGAGAGAGATAGGCACATGAGGAATTACTAGTTAAATTGAGTATTCAGAATTGTCTGCAAGTAAAAAAAAAAGGGACTCATAATAATCTGCATTTTGGTCTGGCGCCGTGGCTCACGCCTGTAATCCCAGCATTTTGGGAGGCCAGGGTGGGTGGATCACCTGAGGTTAGGAGTTTGAGACCAGCCTGACCAATATGGTGAACCCCATCTCTAAATACTAAAAATACAAAAATTAGCCGGGTGTGGTGGCATGCACCTATAGTCCCAGCTACTTAGGAAGCTGAGGCAGGAGAATTGCTTGAACCCGGGAGGCAGAGGTTTCAGTGAGCCAAGATTGCACCATTGCACTCCAGCCTGGGTGACAGAGCGAGACCCCATCTCAAACAAACAAAAAAATCTGCAATTGTTATATATAATTGTTTTTCTCAGATGCTTTCATGTGTGTTGGTTCTGATAAATAATACAAAAGTCAGGTGAAGTATTGAATGATGACTTCTAGGGTTTGAAGAGTGGTGCTGGATAACCCAAAGAGACCACAGGTAGAGAAAGACTCAGGGAAGACCAAAACTCAGGATTTTCATTTCCCCCAAATCTCCCAGGCTGTTTGTAGAATGTATCGGAAATATTTGAGCTGAGACTAGACTACTGTCTCTCCATAGGTGGTGTAGAGAATTTTTTCATATTGGTTAGGAGATTAAAGAAGACATTTGAAGTTAGGCCTAATGTGCTAGGGAGATTGAGAACATTCTAGAAGCTTTTAGGAGTCAACTTTCATTCCCATTGGTTTCTAATAACATTCATCCACATTGTGTTCTATTGTCTTTTGTTAGATTTTCAATTTAAGGCCAGTGTTTTGTCAACCTTTTCCAATACATTACACTACCTGCCATGTTCTAGAGGTTTCCATGCAGTATTCTGGGAGTAGCTACTAGCATTTATTTATTTCTGATCACATGGGAATTGTTATATCAGAGGAGTGACTTTTTATTGCAGATCTTAGTCATTTCTGTTTTCTGTTCATTCATTTACTGACAAACTATGCTTTAGTTACACAGCAACACACTTCTCAGAGCAGGCATGGTGCCATTGTAACAGATGAGCAGTCATAGAGGGAAGTAAAGGGTGTGCATGGGCATGAATTGTAGCTATTAAAGGCCGAGCCCCTGCCAGAAATGCTAAAGCCATAGTGACTCCTGGGCTTGTTGCCTCCAGAGACAACCACTAGGTCCTTTCTAGGTTATTTCAAAACTGAGATGCATTATTGCGTTAAAGTAAGTACCTACGTAGTGAGTTCAAAACCTGATAAAGTATGATTTAAATTTAAATCACCAACAATACTGTGAATTTATCAAGAGGATCAAGAATACTGTAAGAAAATTACTAAAGGGATGCTTTAATTCATGACCTTTGCCTCTTTATTTATTTCTACTCCCTGACAAGTTTGAAAATATATAAAACTTTGATTACTATAACTTTTAAATATATGGAATTAAAAATAAATGATTTTCCCAAAGCTTCCATATATTGCTAGGTTTTGGCTGATAGGCCCAATCCAACTAATTAAATAATGGATTATTAGAGCTGTTAGGGCTTGTAAAAGTCAGCCCATTCCCTTTATTTATTGTACAGAGGAGGAACCTAAGACCTAGAGTGGTGGAAAGACTTGCCCAAGTTCACATGGCTGGCTACTAGCAAACCTTGGACTAGAATCCAGTTGTCAGGACCACTCCATTGCCTTCTTATGATATCACAGCTGCCTTGCAATTTTAATGCTGCTAAATCCGGCATTTAAAATATAAGAACCTTGGCCGGGCACGGTGGCTCACACTTGTAATCCCAGCACTTTGGGAGGCTGAGGCAGGCGGATCATTTGAGGTCAGGAGTTCAAGACCAGCCTGGCCAACATGGTGAAACCCCATCTCCACTAAAAATACAAAAATTAGCCGGGCCTGTAATCCCAGCTACTTGGGAGACTGAGGCACAGGAATCGCTTGAATCTGGAAGGCAGAAGTTGCAGTAATCCGAGATTGTGCCATTGCACTCCAGTCTGGGGGCAGAGTGAGACTATGTCTCAAAAATAAGAAAGAAGAAGAAACTCTACCTAAAGAAAGTATAAGTACCTGCACATTTTATAAATCTAGGTCTCTGTCTCTTAGCTATTATTTTGGAGAATGAAAAACAACACTCAAGCCTTCCATGGAAAATGTCTGGCATTAGCATTGTAAGCTCTCATTGAATGAGATGAATTATGTTTCTAAATACTGTGTCATGCAGCATTTCCCTTGTGAAGGGGCAGCCTTGGTTTCACATGGCATAATCTTAATAGAAGTGAGGTACTAGAATTTTACATTGCAATTACAACATGTCTTCTTTAGATAATTTATTTTCATTTAACTCACAGATTGTTCTTGAATCAAGACTGGTGCTATTAAGAACCCAGGAGAAATATCTGGTATTTTGCAGTCACAAATCTGTTATCAAAGAGAAAAAAAAGGACTTGGGTTGGAATTATCCAAATTATGTATTTTTTATAAATAAAATTCACTAAATAACAATCTAGCTCCTTTAGTGTGATTCTGTAGGCAGTCTTTGACCTTCATTTCATTAAACCATCTTTTTTTCTATTAAAATGCTTAAATTTTTAGCAAAATAAATGCCTGCATTAAATAAAATTTTCTGAATCGCTAATCGCCTTCACAAAGCATTTCAGTATATTTGTGGAAACATTTTATTTCATATTTGCAAAAGTGAATTTTCAATCTTTCAGATTTATTTCATTTTATTTACTTAAAAGCTCTTGATAAGAAGATTAAGGTGAGCATAGAATTCAGAAATCCTTGGAAACAGTGATCAGTTTTATAGTTCCTTAAAGAAGCATTAAAAACTTTACACTTAAACAAAAATTGAATTTCCTGTTCATATGCATAAAAGATTTAATGGCATATAAATTGGGAATAATTATTCTGTTTAAAAGGATTAAATTAAACCTAAATCAATAATAACATGTGCAGTTTCAATTTAACTGCCTACTTAAAATGAAGTGACAAATAAGTAACAGCTAAATGATTAATAGCAATGCTTTTATTCACCTCCTCAACAGGCAAAATGGCCAGTTACTGAATATTTTATTGTGAGTGCAAAGGATGTTAATTGTACTAGAAACATGCTCTAATTTTAGTAATTTTTTGATTGAATACAATATTAAATATGAGGCTCTTCATTAAATGGATATTTTATTTTATTTTGTTTGAAGTTATCACAGTAAGTACTCAAATATGGTCCATTAAAGTCAGCAAATATCATGGCATATGCATGTGAAACAGTCCCCCGCTCCCTTCCTCTCTGCTTTCGTTTCTAACCTAGGCATCTGAAGAGACCCTGCATCTGTTGTCTGAACGGTAACAAAAGAGTTGTGTACTCATTTTCTGTGTAACCTTTCTATCAAATGGGGAGGAAAAGAGGTGCATGTTTTGTGTGCAGATGATTACTGATGAAAAGGCACTTCACACTCATTTTGTCCCAGTGTGTTGACCTGGACCGTGAAACACAATGGGGCTTCCAAGCACACAAGCTCAGTAAAATGGGGTCCTTCAGTATCATGTTCTATTTTGACCATTAGATTTGTTTTTGTGAAGTATTACAGCTTTCCAGGCTCATGATTTTGCAAAGCATAACCTCCTATTTGTCTCAACATATGGTTACCATCCAGAAACGGGAGAAAGAGGATGTTTTAAGATAGTCTTTTCAGGTGTAAATGGTGCGACATAATTAAAACTCTTATAAGAGCCACATCTTCAGGCTCTACCCTTATATATAAACATTCTTAGAGTTTCTCTGATTCAAAAACATTTTTCTCAGCCAGAGCAACTCATTTCCTCTGGTATGTTTCTAAACCTTTTGTATTTTCTAGGTTCCCTTAAAACATCAGTCTTTTCTGTGGTGGGTGATATTGCTTCTATAGCCTTTTTTGTTTTTGTTTTTGAGACGGGGTCTTGCTCTGTGGCCAGGCTAGAGTGCAGTGGCACGATCTTGGCTCACTGCAATCTCTAACTCCTGGATGTAAGTGATTCTCCTGCCTCAGCTTCCCAAGTAGCTGGGATTACAGGCGCTTGCCACCATGCCCAGAGAATTTTTGTATTTTTAGTAGAGACGGGGTTTCACCATGTTGGCCAGGCTGGTCTTGATCTCCTGACCTCGTGATCTGCCTGCCTCAGCCTCCCAAAGTATTGGGATTATAGGTGCGAGCCACTGCGCGGGGCCTACAGCCATTTAAGAATGGAAATTTGGGCTGGGCGCGGTGGCT
Organism: Saguinus imperator; assembly: GCA_004024885.1. NCBI lineage: Eukaryota > Metazoa > Chordata > Mammalia > Primates > Cebidae > Saguinus > Saguinus imperator. The sequence continues at coordinate 54,177 of PVHO010010514.1, read as the reverse complement.
TACGCCTGTAATCCCAGCACTTTGGGAGGCCGAGGCGGGTGGATCACGAGGTCAAGAGATCGAGACCATCCTGGTCAACATGGTGAAACCCCGTCTCTACTAAAAATACAAAAAATTAGCTGGGCATGGTGGCGCATGCCTGTAATCCCAGCTACTCAGGAGGCTGAGGCAGGAGAATTGCCTGAACCCAGGAGGGGGGAGGTTGCGGTGAGCCGAGATCGCGCCATTGCACTCCAGCCTGGGTAACAAGAGCGAAACTCTGTCTCAAAAAAAAAAGAATGGAAATTTGCTGAGGCTAGAAATTACAGCTTTTTCAGAAGGTCTAAAATAATTTAATTATCCCAGTTTTACCTTATTTGTCATCTTTAGCAATTGTTAAAATGTTTCATCTTGGGAAAGTACTGACCTTTCTTATTGCCATTTCCACATCGTGGTTTGGCCATTCTCCACTGTGCCTAAGTCATGATTAAAAACTGGATTTTTAAAGATGGATGTTAATTCTTTCAGGCCACTAGGGTACCACTTAGTGTATTACAAGACAACTTTGTGCCCTGGAAATAAGCCCCGGGGAGAGAAGAATCCCTTGAGATCCATCACCAGAAGTATAATACATAACAACAGTGTTATGTCATGGGGACTGAATGTGAAGCACAGCAAGCAAGGCTAGTGCTGGAGCTCTCTGATACACGCTTCCACAGCTGGTCCTCATGGAACCCTTACTCTGTGCCAGGGACATAGTTCTATGCATTTAGATATATTAATTCTTATAATCCTCTCCATAACACTATGAGGTAGGTACTATTATTATTTTTTGGTTATTTTATTTTTATCGAGACAGAGTCTCACTGTGTTGCCCAAGCTGGAGTGCAGTGGCATAGTCATGGCTCACTGCAGGTTCAACCTCCAGGGCTAAGCCATCCTCCTGCCTCAGCCTCCCAAGTAGCTGGGACTACAGGCCCATGCCACACTACCTGGCTGTTGGTTTTGTTTGTTTGTTTGTTTTTTTGTAGAGATGGGGGTCTCTCTGTGTTGCTCAGGCTGGTCTCAAACTCATGGCCTCAAGTGATCCTTTTGCCTGGACCTCTCAAAATTCTGGGACTGTATTCCACACCTGGCCAGTACTATTATTATCCCCGTTTTATTGATGAGGAAACTGAGCCACAGAAGTTAATAACGTGCCCACATTCACATACTCTGGTGGCACCAGGAATTGAATGCAGGTAGTTTAGGACCCTTGTTCTTAGGTGCTCTTCTGTATCATTTCTGAGAACCAAAATAATCCATATTATCATACAGAGAAACAACGTACCACAATATTATGTATGGCGGAAGGAGGGCTATAGTCATGATTGTAGAAACTATGCCTTTATCAGCTGATGCTGGTTAAATACCATCACCAGTATGAGTGCACCAGTTTTCTTAGCCTAACTGCAGAGATGAAAACCAGGAAATCTATTTCCTTAAACTGAAGACTACATAATTTAAAAAAATAGTGGGCATTACTCAGTTATTGATTCTTTCATGAGTCTCTCACAGAATCATAGAACAATGGAGTTGGAATGGACTTTGAGATGTCATCTAACAATTGAATGTGGAAATAAGAGGCCGACATATTTTTATGATAAGTCACATCTTCCTGTTTTAAATGCCCATAACATCCTGTATTTCTTTACACCTGTAGTTCATTAGTTGATTACTGACTTGCAGTGTATAAAGCCCATCCTTCTCACTGAAGAGTAAGACCCAGCAGCCTGCCTCTGTTTTGCTGTATTTTCTGTGCCTAAGATTCTGTCTCTACGTAGGAGGTGCTCCATGCATATCTGATGGCTGGCCAGCTGACCCATCCATTCATTGATTCACATGAGGCAGATACTGCAACGCACTTGCTTCACTGTCACCTATGAGAATAGTTGCAGGATACAATGCAACATGATGTGCAGGAGCCCAATCAAGAGTAGACTGCCAGGCTCTTTGACCTTGAGAGATGTACATAGCCCTCTAAGCCCCAGTTTCACCATCTGTTTAATGGGGGTATTTATAGTACTTCCCTCAACATTTGTTCCGAGGAAGAAAACCTGAAGACTCACGACAAACATTCCCTAGATCCTCAAACAGTAAAATGTGCTCTTTCCACATCCCACTCTTGAGTGAGTGGCAGAACAGTGATCCCCAGTGTTGTCACCTGTGAAACGTGGCCAGCCCTGCTCTGAACAGTACAAAGTAGAGGACTACCTGCTAAGCTTTCCAAAAAGGACTTCATAGCCTCTGTAGATAGTCCCTTTCAGAAACTTCTCCGTTAGGCTGTCCAAATGTATGTACGTCTTACTAAAATCTCTGGTTTCTAATTAACTCTCCGGTTAGTTTTGTTAAGCCCAAGCTGCTTCAGGAGTTTGCAGCATCCCTCGAGATCTGACCTTTACTTACCCTGGAGCTGTGCTCCTCGACCTGCCCTCCTCTCGCCCTCCATTTTGTCCACACAGAATTTGTTCTATGAAAACACCACGTTGTCTCTGCCTCCACTCCTTTTTACATGCTATTCCCTCAACCTGGCATAGACTTCCTGCCCTTCTCAGCCTTAGCTCTGAGCTACACCAGCACTTCCTCCAGGAGGCTTTCCCTGACCTCTCAAGACAGGACTGGATGTCTCTCTGTGTCCTGATGGCCCGGTGCTCTTCATCAGAGCACACATCACTCCAAAGTGTTAATTGCTGTTTCCTGATCTATATCCCCCACTAGGCTGTGTGTCCACCACTTCACCATTTACCACTATTCCTGTAGCTTAGTAAAGGCTCAATAAATACCTGCTGAATATGAGTGAGCAAATGAATGAAGAAAGTTAAACTAGGTTTTTTTTCTTTCAGCACAGCATAAATATGGGAAAACAGCACGTTTCTTTTAAAAAAAAAATCTATATTTACTTGAAGATAATGATTGTGCTTTCTTCCCCACCTAAACAACCACAGTTGAAACTTATGTTTAATTCAGTACAAGATAAGCCCTAAAAATCATTCTCTAATTTGGTCTAATGCAAGAAGCCTCTGCATGTTTGAATTCTAATTTATTACTATTGATTTTAAAAAATAAACATTTATGCTGTATTTGTGTTGACTAGAGTATTTTCATAGAGGGAGTAATTTATTCAAGAAGTATTTATTGACTCTTCTGTCCATAGCACAGTGCAGCGTACGAGGGTAAAAGTCAGGGAAGGAGAGATCACCTGCAGTCTCCGCTGCCTGAGAATTTGTCTAGTGAGGAGACAAGATTACCACAGTGAAAAATTAAGTACGCACAAATATAGAGCACTTTAAGACACATTCTCTCGTGTTGATCCTCATGCAGCCCTGAGAAATAAAACAAATAGAATTTAGCCCAACTTACAGATGAGAAAAACTGAATCAGAGATGACTGATTTGCCAACTGATGCAGAATAGGTAGCAACAGATGGAGAACCTGAGCCCAGGTCTGTGGACTCCCAGACACTGCTGGACCACTCATGTCCCATATCCATGCCCCGTGATGCTTAAGGATCAAGTGAAAGGCAGGGACAGGAAACCCTGTGAGTTCCTAGGATGGCACATCACTTGGGAGAAACCTCCCCATCAAAGCCCCAGAGGCAGGTGACCCTGCAATGCAGGGAGGGGTGAGGCAAACAAACATTTGGGTGTCCCATTTTCTAACAGATGTGGACCATTTCCATTTTGCTGAAGGAGAAGAGCATCTCTCTTCTCTTGTTGGAAAAAGAGGAGCCACTTATTTCAAGAAGTTCTTCATCATCACATGTGAACTAAAAACTCAAAGTGACAGTTCAGCAAGGCATGACAGTTTTGGCTTTTTGCTCCAGTTTTTGGCTTTATATCAAATCAAAGAAATCTGGGTCCACATTAAGTAAATTAACATTAGGGGACCATTAGTTTGTTTACCCAGCATAAAATTATGCTGTCTGTAAACGGGAATATCAAATAGCATAAAAAGCCTAGGTGATTTACATTTTCTTTTTGATTAGAGGATTACATATACTGTACTCAAGGAAGGAAAATCTCTCTCATTTAGCTTTTGAAGATCAAAGAGAGGCTATTAAATATGCCATATTACCAGCTTTTTTTTTTTTTTTTTTTGGTTAAGACTGGGGATGCTTTATAAATTAAGATTGTCATGGAGAAAAGGGAGACTTTATTTTGGGTCACATGAACTGAGTATAGACCAGTTCACTTTTCTCAGGCAGGACCATATGCTTAACCTTTTATTCAAATAGGCCCCTCCTGCAGTGTCAAGTGCATTCTGACCTATGGACCGAGCTTCATGTGCAGAGCTGACAGACAAGAGGCTATGAACCTTTCAGTGAGCCGTGTATGATCTGGTCTGAATTGAAGCCTCCGGGATCTTTCCGTAGTATATTAGATACATTCTACAAAGACAAAATGAAGTAAAAAGCAAAATCACTGAAAAGAAGAATGAATCTATATAGGTCTTCAGTCGAGATAAAACCTTGCTTTCCCCCAAAAAGGAGCAGTCCAAAGCAAACGTTGTCTAGGCAACAATTCACAGTGCTCTTTCTAAACAGCCAGATGTCTATACAATCATGCATTGCCTGACAACAGGGGTATGGTCTGAGAAATTCGTCGTTAGGTGATTTCGTCATTGTGGGAACATCATAGAGTGCACTTATACAAACCTAGGTAGTAGAGCCTACTACACACCAGGCTGTGTGGTATAGCCTATTGATCCTAGGCTACAAATTTGTACAGTGTGTTACTACACTAAACACTGTAGAGAATTGTAATACAATGGTAAGTATTTGTGCATCTAAACATAGGAAAGGTACTGTAAAAATACAGCATAAAAGTTATTTAAATGGCACACTTATATAGGCACTCACCATGAATGGAGGTTGAAGGACTGTATGTTTCTCTGGGTGTGGCAGTGAGTGAGTGGGGAGCGAATTTCAAGGCCAAGAACATTACTGTATGCTATTGTGGACTTTATAAACACTGTACAATTAGATGCTTCTAAATTTATTTTTTATTGTTGTTTTGTTTTTTCTCAGACTGAGTTTAGCTCTCGCCCAGGCTGGAGGGCAGTGGCATGATCTTGACTCACTGCAACCTCCATCTCCTGGGTTCAAGCAATTCTCATGCCTCGGCCTCCCAAGTAGCTGTGATTACAGGCACCTGCCACTATGCCCAGCTAATTTTTTTATTTTTAGTGGCGATGGGGTTTCACCATGTTTGCCAGACTGGTCTTGAACTCCTGACCTCAGGTAATCCACCCACCTTTGCCTCCCAAAATGCTGAGATTTCAGGTTTGAGCCACTATGCCCAGCCTCTAAATTTATTTTTTTTAATATTTCTTTATTAATAAATGGACCTTAGCTACTTTAACTTTTTTACTTTATGAACTTTCAATTTTTTTAAACTTTTTAACTCTTGTATTAACACAGCTTAAAACACAAATACATTGTACAGCTGTATAAAAATTCCTTATATCCTTATTCTACAAGCTTTTTTCTATTAAATTTTTTTAAACTTTTTTGTTTAAAACATACACACATTAGTCTAGGCCTAAACAGGGTTAGGATCATCAATATCACTGCCTTCCATGTCCATTCTCTGTCTCACTGGAAGGTCTTCAGGGCAAGTAACACATATGGAGCTGTCATCTCCTAGGATAACAGTGCCTTCTTCTGGAATCCCTCCTGAAGGACCTGCCTGAGGCTGTTTCACAATTAACGTTTTAAAAAATAAGTTGGAGTGCACTCTAAATTAATGATAAACAATTTAGTATAGTGGTTGGGTATGGTGGCTCACACCTGTAATCCCAAAACTTTGGGAAGCTAGATGAGTGGATCACAGGAGGCCAGGAGGTCAAGACCATCCTGGCCAACATGGCAAAACCAAAAATAAAAAAATTAAAAAAAAAAATAGCCAGGCATGTTAATACACACTGAGGCATGATCTCTTGAACCCGGGAGGCAGAGGTTGCAGTGAGCCGAGATCACACCACTGCACTCCAGCCTGAGTGAAAGAGCAAAACCTTGTCTCAAAAAAAAAGTATAGCACAGTATATTAGTCTGTTCTTGCATTGCTACAAAGGAATACCTGAGACTGGATAATTTATTTTTTTAAAAAAGAAGTTTAACTGGCTCACAGTTCTGCAGGCTCTACAGGAAGCATGATTCTGGCATCTGCTTGGCTTCTAGGGAAACCTCAGGAAACTTAACAATCATGGTAAAAGGCAAAGAGGAAGCAGGCCTTTTATGGTAGGAGCAGGACCAAGAGAGAGGGTGGGGGCTGCTACACATTCTGAAACAATCAGACCTCATAATAACTCACTCACTACTCAGTACCAAGGGGGGATGGTGCTAAGCCATGCATGAGAACTCTGTCCCCATGATCCAGTCACCACCCACCAGGCCCTACCTCCAACATTGGGGATTATAGTTCGACATGAGATTTGGGTGGGGACACAGGTCCAAACCATATCCTATAGTAAATACAAAGGCCAGTAACATAGTTGTTGATTATCATTATTAAGGATTATGTGCTGTACATACTTGTATGTGCTATACTTTTATAGGACTGGCAGTACAGTAGGTTTGTTTATACTAGCAGCACCACAAACATGTGAGCAACACGTTGTACTATGATATTCAGAGGGCTACAGCGTCACTAGGTGATAGGAACTTTTCAACTCCATTACAGTCTCATAGGACCTCAGGCATACATGTGGGCTTGTCCTTGACCAAAACATTGTTTGTCAGTGTAAGAAATGTACTACCAGCCAACGTGTGACACATAGTTTTATCTTCATCAGCTGAAATACTGAGTCGTTGTTGGTGTACATAAGTAACAGCATTCATTGAACCACAGTGATTATTGGTTTAGCATTATAGACAATTGTTTTTCAGTTGTTTTCCGACACTTAGAAATTATCCCCCATTTTTATTCCCCATTTCAATGAACTTGGATAATTAAGGCCTTTTGTCCTTATGTGTAGTGTGTGGGTCTAATTTGGGCCTGGGATCTGTCTTTATGTTGATTATTTGTTTATCTTAAGAGACAGGGTCTCACTCTATCTTCCCAGGCTGCAGTGCTGTGTCGTGATTATAGCTCACTGTAGCCTCTAACTCCTTAGCTCAAACAATCCTCCTGCCTCAGCCCCCTGAGTAACTTTGACTACAAGTATGACACCGTACCCAGCTAATTTTTAAAAAAATTTGTTGTAAAGATGGGATCTTGATGTGTTGCCCAGGCTGGTTTTGAACTCCTTGCTTCAAGCAAACCTCCTGCCTCAGCTTCCCAAAGTGTTGGGATTACAGGTATGAGCTACTGCACCTTGCTGGGATTTGTGTTTAACATACAGATAATAAAAGGAAAATTATAGAAAAAAAGACTGAGATTGATTTCAAATAAAATGATTGAGTGACTATAATGAGTGAATTTATTGTGAATAAGGACTTGATATTTCTTTTCTGCTTTGGGCAGGCAACAACCAATAGAAGACAAATATTCAGACCTCCGCTATGACCCCAACTGGAAGAGTAAAAGGGAGGAAGGGCAGCTGCTGCCTGTGGAAGCATTGCCAGAATCTACGGATAGTTCTTTAGAAAATCTGCCTTTGGTTCCCCTCTACCCTTCCAAGGAGACTTCAGTGGAACTCTCAGGGGAAAAAGGAGAGCAGAAAGAGAGTTCACAGAGTGTAGCTTCTTTACTTGGTAGTGAATTTTTAAGCCCAAGCTATGAGCATGGTGCCCGTCGCAGCAAGCCGTTTTCAGAGCTGAGCGACAGTGACCTGGAAGAGAAGTCGAGCAGCCTTTCTCAGTCGGTGAAGAGCTCAAGTTCACATAACGAGGTTTTCCTGCCGGGATCACGTGGCCCTCGGCGAAGGAAGTCCAAACAATATTTTGTGGAAAAAAACAAGCTGACTTTGGGATTATCCACTCCTAAAATGGACTCTTATCTTCAACTTCACAATAAAAAAAGAGGGGAAACTCACCCAGAACAGGTACGTTGTGGCTACTTTAAAAAATGTCTTCTGAAACATTAAACTAAAATTTGCGTTTGTTTGAGATGTTTAGATATCACTTCCTTCAGGATGACGATGTCATAGCAGCCACCTGGCTGGCTAATACAGGTGCTTCCACAGCATACCCTGTATGTTCTCCTTGCTATAGAAGGAGGGGAATTATACCACAAATTCTTATGACCAAAATAAAAGCCATCAATGGTTTACAGTGTAATAGCTACAAGTCAATTATTGCTATGTCAGTTATTAAATCAAACCTTGCTATAACTGTTATAACTAATTGTAAATCCATTGCTATGTCAATTATTATATCCAAAATTCTCCATTCAAAGAAATCTAGAACTTTTTAAAACTGTGTTTTCCAAACGATAAAATACAGAACTTAAGCATTTGATTTCCTGTGTTGTATTACCTTTATTACCAATCATAGCAGTGATTTTTCAACCCTGTTAAATGCTCTAGCACATTGTGGGTAACATGGCACAGGCTCCAGCTCACATACAGAAGCGATTCTCAACTCAGATTCTGTATACAAATTAGGAGTCCGGGGAGTGGGTAGGGTACAACATAAGGTGTTTGTTTTTTTAAATCTTCGGATGTTTCTATAACCCCCATTGAAAATCACCACATCATTTTTTATGGTCCTGTGTAAATGAGATGATATGATTAAACATTAGTCTGTTTATTTATAAAATTGGGACCATAATAAATGCCTTCTCTTCCTCATCAGGTTATTTTGAGAGTAAATTCTCTCCCACATGATGGATTCAAAACCTTTGGAGTCAGTAAACTTAGTTCTATTTCATTGGTGGACATAAAGATCTTATCACCCACCTCCTATGGATATGTCCATGGATACAGGATAAGAGTGGGTTTGGAGTAGTAGACTCCACCACTGTTATTGGAAAAAGAGCTTGAGACTTATCATCTGCTAATGTGAGGTCATTTTCAAATACAAAGGAGGGTTGTATGTGGTTGCCCTTAGACCTATTCCAAATTCCAACTGGTATATTTTAACATACTCTAATCTGTTCTAACCTCTAAGCATTTTCTAATGGAATAAAATAGATGAGATGGATGAACATTTGTGGTTTTTCTTTATTCAGAGACTCACTTTTTTTGTCTTAAAGAATTATGACTGGTGGCTGGGCGCATTGGCTCATAATCCCAGCACTTTGGGAGGTCGAGGTGGGCGGATCACTTGAGGCCAGGAGTTCAAGACCACCTGGCCAATATGGTAAAACCCCATCTATACTAAAAATACAAAAATTAGCCGGGTATGGTGATGCACGCCTGTAATCCCAGATACTAGGGAGGCTGAGGCACAAGAATTTGCTTGAACCTGGTAGGCAGAGGTTGCAGTGAGCTGAGATGGTGCCTCTGCACTCTAGCCTGGGTGACAGAGTGAGACTCTGTCTCAAAATAAATAAATAAATAAAAATAAAAAAAGAATTATGTCTGGTGAGATTTGGGCTTAAAAATATTTTTGGCTGGGCACCGAGGCTCACGCCTGTAATCCAAGCATTTTGGGAGGCCGAGGCAGGTGGATCACCTGAGGTCAGGAGTTCGAGACCAGCCTGGCCAACATGGTGAACCCCTGTACTAAAAATATAAAAAAGAAAAATAGCTGAGCCTGGTGGTGGATGCCTGTAATCCCAGCTACTTGGGAGGCTGAGGCAGGAGAAACACTTGAACCCAGGAGGCAGAGGGTGCAGTGAGCCGAGATTGCATCACTGCACTCCAGCCTGGGCAACAACAACAAAAAACTCCATCTCAAAAACAAAAAAAATGAAAAATAATAAAATAAAAATTTAAAAAAGAATTATATCACATCTTTGCCATTGTAACTTATATGAAATTTTAAATTTTGCTTGATTGCTCATTTAAAAATGTAAATAAATTCAACAGTTCAATATCTTTGAAAAAAAAATTTTTTTGAGACAGGGTTCGGCCTTTCACCCAAGCTGGAGTGCTTGGGTGAAAGCAGGATCATAGCTCACTATAGCCTCAATCTCCTGGGGTCAAGCAATTCTCCTGCCTCAGCATCGGCAAGTAGATGGAACCACAGGCATGCGCCGCCACATCTAGCTAAATTTTTAAAAAAATGTCTTTGTAAAGATGGGGCTCTCATCGTGTTTCCCAGGCTGACCTTAAACTCATGGGCTCAAATGATCCTCACACCTTGGCCTCCCAAAGTGTTAGGATTACAGAAATGAGCCACCGTACCTGGCCTGAAAAATGTTTATAGCAAGTAATTTATTTCAAACTAGGACAATATTTTTCATGACAAAAAAGTGTTCTTGAAGGAACTGATCCAGAAGGAGAACATTTGGGGGTTTTCTTCATTCAGAAACTCTCTTTTTAGTCTGAGGCCAAAAGAAATAGTTATATTTCCAGCAGTAAGCGGGAAGAATATTTATTATGAACTGTTTAATTGTTGATTTCTTACTTGCTAGTTTTGTTAGTAGTTATAAGTTAATTTACTAAACAATATTAGGGTGTATTGTCAGTGATTCCACAGCTTAGTTTTCTTTTCTTTGGGCCATGGAGGAAACTTTCTTTCCTTTTTTATTTGAGACAGAATTTTGCTTTTGCTGCCCAGGCTGGAGTGCAATGGCACAATTTCGGCTGACTACAAGCTCCGCCTCTTTGGTTCAAGCAATTCTCCTGCCTCAGCCTCCTGAGTAGCCGGAATTACAGGCATATACCAACATGCCAGGATAATTTTGTATTTTTAGTAGAGATGGGGTTTCTCCATTTTGGTCAGGCTGGTCTCAGACTCCCTACCTCAGGTGATCCGCCCACCTCGGCCTCCTGAAGTGCTGGGATTACAGGCATGAGCCACTGCACCCAGGCTGAGAAAACTTTCTCTAAGCGGTTATATTACTCTCTGAAGGGGCCATTGACTTTTCTGCCACTTTCTCCAGGTTCAGATGTCTAAGGGCTAATTGTATTTAAAATTGTTCCTTCATCATTTTCCAACATATATGTCCTTCTTGCTCCTATTTTTTTTAAGAGATTACTCCTGTATGTATGTATGTATATATATATATATATATATATATATATATATATATATACATATTTTTTTTTTGAGATGGGGTTTTGCTATATTGCTGGAGTGTAGTTGTTATGCAAGATTCAGTCATCACACACTGCAGTCTTGAACTCCTGGGCTCGAGTGATCCTGCTGCCTCAGCCACCTGAGTGGGACTGTAGGTGTGCACCACTGACCTGGCTTCCTATTCTTTTAAAAAGGATAGAAATGACCTTGACCTAACAGTGACATAATGATATGTGTAACTTATTTTAGTGAATTCTAGTCAGTAGCATAAAATGATGTGTTGCTTTTGAAACAGTATTCATATGTAGATGTGTGTGGATCTCTCCTCCCGATTCAGATTGTATGTTCCCTATGGGCAGGAGCTAGCGTTTGCGCTCATTTTTAATCTTCATAGTCACTAGCCTAACACACTGTAAAGGCTGAGTTAATATAAGGGAAATTAAAAATATTATAAAATGTAGTTATAAGTTAATTTACTAAACAATATTAGGGTGTATTGTGATTCCACAGCTTAATTTTCTTTTTGTTGTGCCATGGAGGAAATGTTCTCTTTTCTTTTTTTTTTTTTTTGAGATGGAGTTTTGCTCTTGCTGCCCAGGCTGGAGTACAATGGCATGATCTTGGTTCAACACAACCTCTGCCTCCTGGGTTCAAGTGATCACCTTCCATCACCTCCAAACTGTCTGTTCTTTATTATAACTTGAAGTTTATATGGGGGAAATGGCATTTCTGGAGCAGTAGTTTGCAAACCTGGCTGGATATCAAAATCACCTGAGAATTTTTTAAAGTTTTTTTTTTTTTTTGCCTCACTCAGACCAGTTTAAATTTCTGAGAACCCGAGCATCAGTTTTCCTTGTTTGTTTTTTAAAGCTCTTTGAGTATTTCTAACGTGAAGCCAACTTTGAGCAGCACTGTTCTACACTAGCGCAGCGGTTCTCAGCCCTGGTTTCACATTGGAATCATCTGAAGAATTTAAAAAGTACTGATTTCCTGGATGAACCACTGAAATTCCAATTCAGGTCATCCGGGCTGCGCTCTAAATATGGGGAGTCCACCACACTGCCCAGGTGATTCTAATATTTAGCCAAGATTGAGAATCGCTGATCCAGAACAGTGGTTCTCAAACATTAGTAGGCACCAGAATCATCTGGAGGGCTTCTTTAAAAAGCTTGCTGGACCTTGCCCCCCTGAAATCTGATTCAGCAGGTGTAGGGTGGGGCCCAGGGATTTGAATTTTCTGCATGGGCCCAGGTGATACTGCTTCTGCTATCAGGTCTACACTTTTGAGAACCACTAGTCTTTTGCTTCTCGTAATTTAAAGTGCTTATGAACCACTTCAGACTCTTGTTAAAACACAGATTGTGATCCAGTAGGTCTGGGGTGAGACACAGAGTGTGCATTTCTAACAAGTTCCCAGGAGATCAGATGCAAGGCTGCTGGTTCATGGGCAGGGGCTAGAACAGAGAACACAAAGGTTTTATCAAAATCTAAAAGTCAAAGTAGTATAAGTCATTATCTACAGAGCATTGATGTTTTCCATGGCTGATAGGATTATTCAGTTGATTTGTGGGTAGGAGGCGGGAAGCTGGGGTACCAAGTGTGGAGGTTCTTTGTTTTGTTTTTTGTTTGAGGCAGGGTCTCACTCTGTTGCGCAGGCTGGAGTACAGTGGCACGATCTCAGCTCACTGCAGCCTCCATCCCCCGCCACCACGCCTGGCTAATTTTTGTATTTTTTGGTAGAGATTTCAGTAAATTCTAGAAATCAGTAGAAAAAGACCAAATTCCAAGGAAAAATACACAGAACTTATAAATGAACAATCTGTGAATAAGCAAGGATAATAAAGAAATCTCCAGGCTGGGCACAGTGGCTCACTCCTGTAAATCCCAGCATTTTGGGAAGCTGAGGTGGGCAGATCACCTGAGGTCAGGAGTTTGAGACCAGCCTGACCAACATGGAGAAACCCCATCTCTACTAAAAATATAAAATTAGCCAGGCGTGGTGGCGCATGACTGTAATCCCTGCTACTTGGGAAGCTGAGGCAGGAGAATCGCTTGAACCTGGGAAGCGGAAGTTGCAGTGAGCAAGAGCGAAATGCCATCTCAAAAAGAAAGAAAGAAAGAAAGAAAGCTCTGGAAATTAAGAGTAATGAGAGGAGCAATCTGTGAATTGTTCATTTATACTTTTTGTGTATTTTTCTTTGATAATAAAAGTTAACAAAGAAAAATTAATATATATGGCTGTTAAACATATGAGAAGTTACCCAACTCGGTTAATAAGAGAAATGCAAATTAATACTATAATGGGATTCCATTTTTCAACTATAATTAAACTATCAAAATTGTATAAGTATGATGACCCTGGGGGCAAAAACGTACAGTCAAGCTGGTGAGAGAATAAATTCGTATAACCAGTATTGAGGACAATTTGTTAATGTCTGTTTAAAACACAAATATACTCCTTAAGAAAGTAATACATAATGGCTAAGAGTATGGACTCTGGAGCCAGGTTGCTGGCACTGCCACATGCTAGCTGTCTGACCCTCTACAAGTTACTAAACCTCTTTGTGCCTCAGTTTCCCCATCTTTAAAATGAGAACAATAATAGGACTTACCTCATAGGCTTATTAAGAAGATTAAGTAAATGAATCAGACCTAGTGCAGTGGCTCATTCCTGTAAACCCAGCACTTTGGGAGGCCGAAGCAGGCAGATCACTTGAGGTGAGGAGTTCGTGACCAGCCTGGCCAACATGGTGAAATCCCATCTCTACTAAAAAAACAAAAATTAGCAAGGTGTGGAGGTGGGCGCCTGTAATTCCAGCTACTTGGGAGGCTGAGGCAGGAGAATCGCTTGAACTCAGGAGGCAGAGGTTTCAGTGAGCCAAGATTGCACCACTGCACTCCAGCCTGGGCAACAGATTCTGTTTCAAAAAATATAAACAAATAAATAAATAAATAAGTTAATGTATATAGAGAGTGCTAAGATCAGTGCCTGGCCCAAAGCAAGTATATAGGTATACATATAAGCATAAAAGTGTTCAAAATTATTATTTTTATTTGACCCAACACATTTCACTCCTAGGAATTTATCCTAGATATTTGCGTGCAGTTTTGAAATCACACCTGTACAAAATGGTTCATTTCAGCCTTATTTGTAATAGCAAAAGATTGGAAACCACCCAAATAGCTGTCATTTGGGGAATAAATAAGTTATGGTACATCCATACAGTAGAGTACACTGTAGCCATTTTTTTAAAAAAAGGACACTCTCCGTGAACTATGAGGGATAACTTACCAGGATTTATTGTTAAGAAAGAAATTCAAGTTGCAGAACAGTAATGTAGATACAGTATGCTTAAAAGCAGAGAGGGGCCAGGCATGGTGGCTCACTCCTGTAATCCCAGCACTTTGGGAGGCCGAGGCAGGCGAATCACTTGAGGTCATAAGTTTGAGACCAGCCTGGCCAACATGGCAAAACTCTGTCTCTACTAAAAATACAAAAATTAATTGTGAGTTATGGTGGGTGCCTGTAATCCCAGCTACTAGGCATATGAGAATTGCTTGAGCTTGGGAGGGAGAGGTTGCCATGAGCTGAGATTGCAACACTTCAGCCTGGGTGACAGAGTGAGACTGTCTCAAAAAAAAAAAAAAAAGGGGGGGAATAAAAATACATACTGTATTTGCATGGCATTCATAAGAAATTGTGGAAGGTGATAAAAGTAGCTAATTGTAAGGGGTTAGGGGGAATGGGTGGGAGCGCAACTTTGTACTGTGTACTTTTTCAAATCTCTTAATTTTGAACCATGCTTATGTATTGCATTTGAAAAATTAAAATGGAAAAATAGCAATGAAAATAGAAGGAGACATTTGTAATATAAATTTTGTAGTAACCCATATAACTTCACAACCCCGATTGCTCACCCCCTAAATTGCACTTTATGCTTGTAATTAATGGCTTAAGGTAGAACTATTGATTTTTCAAGTCCATTGTTCTGCAGTCTTTTTGTCATTTTGCATAGATCTGCTGATTGTACATTAAAATACATTGGAAAAATCACCTTTGAATACATGACAAAATTTTAATCACACGATGTGTGAAGCAAGGAACTGATGGAAAAACCAACACACACTAGAGGGCACCTAAGTATCACGGTCAGGCAGTAACTTTGCTGTGAATAATCAGTTCCTACTTTTATTCATGATTTTGTTCACTAGCCTAAAGTATTTGTCTGAAACTCATTCTTTGAGTCCATGTGTAATCCACCGTTAAAGGAAACTGTGTTTTGACAAATGAACTACCTTTCTATCTTGATTCTAATGTTAAAGGCTGATGAAGGTGAAATTTAGTATGGGTTCAGAAGAGAGTTAGAAATGCTTTATACTTGTTATTCGACTCTTTCCTTGTAATTTCTTAGAAAGAAATTACAGGTAGTTTACAGTGATATGGTTACTGAATGGACTATAGTCAAGAAAATATAAAGGCACAAACAATTCACATTCCTATCTTAGATGAACACATCTATGTGGCTATTGCTGAGACAGCAGGTCAGTCAGCCAACAAATATTTATTGAGCACCAAATATGCCAAATATGTATTAAATATTCGGTACTCTTCTCAATGTTGGGATATAACAGAAAACAAGACAGGCAGAGCAGACATCGTGAAGGAGTTTACATTCCAGTCATACCACAAAGAACAATGTAACAAAGTGATTTTAGATACTGATAATACTTCAAAAGAAACAGAATAAACTGTATTTAAGAAAGTAGTGAGAGGGAATAAAGTCCTTTATTTAATAAAGTAATGACATTAATAAGTAAACTGGGGATCTGGGGTGATGGCTCATGCCTGTAATCCCAGCACCTTGGGAGGCTGGGGCAGGTGGATCACGAGAGGTCAGGAGTTCAAGACCAGCCTGGCCAACATGGTGAAACCTTGTCTATACTAAAAATACAAAACCTAGCTGGGCGTCATGGTGTGTGCCTGTAATCACACCTACTCAGGAGGCTGAGATAGGAGAATCACTTGAACCTGGGAGGCAGAGGTTGCAGTGAGCTGAGATCTTGCCACTGCACTGCAGCCTAGGTGACGGTGAGACTCCCTCTCAAAAAAATAAAAATAAAATAAAAAAATAAACTAGGATGTCTAGGCAAGTGCTTAGAGAATGTCTCTCTGAGGACGTATCATTGGAGTGGAGATGTGAATGGGGAGAAAGAGAAAAGCATGCAAGATCCAGAGGAGGAGCTTTGGTTTCCCCCATCCTCGGTAGTACCAATCTTGCTAGGGAACAACAAGATATTGTGGAAAATAAAAGCCAAACAAAATACTGATTTGAGAGTCAAACAATCAAAGATGAAATCCTGGCTCTTCAGTATAGCCCATATTAGCTCAACCTCATCTCCACCAAAAAAATACAAAAATTAGCTGGCTGTGATGGGGCACAGCTATAGTCCAGCTACCCCGGAGGCTGAGGCAGAAGGCTCACTTGAGCCGGGAGGCCCAGGCTGCAGTGAGCAGATCTTGCCAGTGCACTCCATCCTGGGTAACAGAGTAAGACCCTGTCTCCAAAGAAGAGAAAACAAGTAAAATTTAAAAATAAATAAAAATAAACCTTACCTTCCTCTCTATATATGGGGTCAATTTCTGCCTGGGAGGGCTATTTGAAGAATGTATGCAAAGCTACCGACT
Source organism: Saguinus imperator (assembly GCA_004024885.1). Taxonomy (NCBI): domain Eukaryota; kingdom Metazoa; phylum Chordata; class Mammalia; order Primates; family Cebidae; genus Saguinus; species Saguinus imperator. Next base: position 37,405 of record PVHO010010514.1, on the reverse strand, counting down.
CGAGGCAGACACTCAGAGAAGGGAAGCTATTATTATCATTAGGCATTCTTTACCCATGGGAGAAGATTCCACTCAGGAAAGAGGCCCTTCTAATCAACTTTCTCTTTTCTTCAGCCTGCATTGCCTCAAAATGAACAAGTTATTACTTCAGACAGAGTAAAGACAAAGTGTAGCCAAAACAATAATGTTTACATGCCCTAGTAGGGCATCGGATGGTGAAACTCTCAGAAGACTGCCTACAAAAGGGGCCTATCCAGGCATACCTCACACTTGCCATGCTGCCTCCCAAGGGTCCCCAGTCAATCAAACACTGTCCTAGGGATTATAGAACTCTAAAATCTTGTATGCAACTAGTTAACAGTATTTAACAATTGCATGTGGTCTCAGATACTGTTTCAAATATTCACACTTTATGGCTGGGTGTGGGGGCTCACACATGTAATCCCAGCACTTTAGGAGGCCAAGGTGGGTGGATCATGAGGTCAGGAGATGGAGTCCATCCTGGCCAATATGGTAAAACCCCTTCTCCAGTAAAATGCAAAAAAACTAGTCGGGTGTGATGGCACATGCCTATAGTCCCAGCTACTTGGGAGGCTGAGGCAGGGGAATCGCTTGAACCCAGGAGGCAGAGGTTGCAGTGAGCCGAGATCATGCCACTGCCCTTCAGTCTGGCCACAGAGCAAGACTCCATCTCTAAATAAATAAATAAATAAATAAATAAATAAATAAATAAATACACATACACTTTACAATAAGGAATTTATTAATAATTCTGGATTCTATGTTTGATACTTTGGTTTTGAAGTACAATTTCATAGGGTAGTTCTTTCAACATTGCTTAATGTGACACCTTGTTACTGTCAAGGTAAAGTTCAAACTCTCAGAGTGGTATGAAAGGCCCTTCCTGAGCTGGCTCCTTCCTGCTCCTGTAGCCTCATCCTTCATCCTTCCCCACTTGTGTCCTATGCCCCAGTCATACTCTAGGAACAGAGCCCAGACCCAGCAATTCCTCTGGCCCCTTCTTTGTTCGTCTAATGGGCTACTCTTCCCTGGCTTGTTTCCTGAGGAAAAGCTTACCCTCCTTTTGAGACTCCGGCTCATATGTCTCTGCCTTTGTAAAGGCTTTCTGAACATGCTTCTGCCTCTGCCTCCCTCATTCCTGAACATCTGCTGCAGAACCTAAAACCCCGCCCTGCCCTGTCTTTATCACGTAAAGATGACTGTCTGCTCCTTAAGATCATGAGCCTGTTCAACTTTGAATTCCCAGATCCTGCAGCAAGCACAAGCTAAATATTTGATAAAGAAATGTAATTTTAAAATTATTTTTATTTTTTTGAAATGAAGTCTCTCTCTGTCGCCAGGCTGCAGTGCTGTGGTGTGATCTCAGCTCACTGCAACATCTGACTCCCTGGTTCAAGTGATTCTCTTGCCTCAGCTTCCCGAGTAGCTGGGATTATAGGCACATACCACCACACCCGGCTAATTTTTGTATATTTAGTAGAGATGAGGTTTCACCATCTTGGCCAGGATGGCCTCAATCTCCTGACCTCATGATCTGCCCGCCCCAGCCTCCCAAAGTGCTGAGATTACAGGTGTGAGCCACTGCACCTGGCCAAAATGTAATTTTTAAATACTTATTCTTTGATCCAAAGTGTCATTGCTTTCAAAATGCAAAAAAAAAAGCAGAGGGGGATTAACATGAACTTTTGCTCTTAAACACTGGAATTTGAAGTCAAAAGACCTGATTTGAGTCCCATTTGGAACCATTTATTATTTTGGCAAATCATAATCTTACTGAGTCTTATTCTTGCCCATTAAAGTAAAATTACAAATGTTTGCCTTATACCCCAGATGCAGGATTGTTGAGATAATCAAATGAGATATGCTATGTGAAAGCTTTTTATAATCTTATAGCCCTATATAAATGTAAGTTACATTTATTATTGAATATTTAGTTTAAAGTTATGGGTTGGGAGTGGTCTTTTGACTTCAAATTCCAGTATTTAACAGCACAAGTTTGAGACCAGCCTGGCCAATATGGTGAAACCCCATCTCTACTAAAAATACAAAAATTAACTGGGTGTGATGATAGGCGCCTGTAGTCCCGGTTACTCGGGAGGCTGAAAGAGGAGAATGCCTTGAAACCAGGAGGCAGAGGTTGCAGTGAGCCGAGGTCGTGCCATTGCACTCCAGCCTGGGTGACAGAACAAGACTCCATTTCAAAAAAAAAAAATTTACAGTCAGTCTCCTACTGTGTAACACCACCAGCTAAAGGATATATTGCTTTTTTTCATAGTTTTAAATTTATGGAAACTTTTGGTTGTCTATAAGAGTACGCTTTGCCTTTAAGTTGTGGTCATCTTTTTATAATTATATTTGGCTAGAAACATAGAATTCTTTTCTTGTAGGATTCTACCAGATTGGTGGTGCTTTTGAGTCCTAACTATCCTATTACACTTGTAAAAATTATTCTTCTACAGAGTAGGAACTCTGTAGATGTTCATCGATTGATACATTTTCTTATTTTGCCCTCTGCTATTACCACAAGAGCACTTACTTATGACAGCATAATTTCAATTGAACTTTATGATTTTTTTCAATACAAGCCATTTTTAAGGCCTCTTTCTTGTGTGCACTGTTCAGCACTTAGCTGCTTAAACTACCAATTTATATGATCTATAGAGTGACACTTCATTAATTTGACATTATTGAAGAAGGATCCATAAGAAAAAAAATTTCCGCATAACTAAAGCATGCCCCATTGAAAACCAGAAATTTAACATAAATGTCTATCATTTTTACAATTTTTGGGGATAGTTTTCAAAATGTACCTAGTGTACCTACCTAATAATTCTATGCTGCCCTACACAGGTCACGTCGCACCGTTCTGTAGTAAAGCAGGAAGCTGTGGCAATGTGATTGCTTCTTTGCCTCTTTGTTAAATGACCCAGACTGCTATGAGTCCACATCATTTTCTGCTGCTGTCTGTATCTGCTCTTAAGGAGCTTATGGCCAAATGGGAAGCAGACATGCAAACGATTAATACCAAGTGAAAACTGCTGTGCTAGTATCAGATAAGGTCCCAAAGAACCTGGAAGAAAGGTGCCTAACTGTTCCGGGAAGTCAGAGAGGGCTTCACACAAGAGGCAGTCATGGAACTGATTCTTTAAAATGAATAAGGGTATTTTTTGTTTTTATTTATGGTTGTTTATTTTTTAAGACAGAGTCTCACTCTGTCACCCAGGCTGGAATGCAGTGGCGTGATCTCGGCTCACTGCGATCTCTGCCTCCTGGGATCAAGCAATTCTCCTCCCTCAGCCTCCCAAGTAGCTGTGATTACAGGTGCCTGCCACCATGCCTGGCTAATTTTTGTATATTTAGTATAGACAGGAGTTTCACCATGTTGGCCAGGCTGAACTCCTGACCTCAAGTGATCTGCCTGTCTAAGCCTCCCAAAGTGCTGGGATTACAGGGGTGAGCCACAGCATCCAGCCCTAAAAAAACGAAGTTAGGTGGAAGTGGGTAGTAAAGGCACTGCAGGCAGTGGGAGCAGGGGCAATGGCAGGAAGTCGTGAAAGAACTCTTTTTAAGTAGAAAACTGTCAGTACAGAAGAAACCTCTATACTGCTGGTCAGGAACTGGTAGTTAGTCAATTAAATCAAAGATCTCATGTAGGTAAAAGGTAGAATGATAGTTACTAGAGGCTGAGAAGGGTCTGGGAGGTAGGGAAGATGAAGAGAGGTTGGTGAATTGGTACAAACACACAGTTAGAATGAATAAATTCTAATGTTCCACAGCAAAGCTAGGGTGACTTAGTTAGTAAAAATGTGTTGTATATTTCAAAGTGGTTAGCAGAGAGCATTTGAGATGTTCCCAACACAAAGAAATGATAAATACTCGAGGTGATAGACACCCCAAATACCCTGACTTGTTCATTACACATTCTGTATACGTAAAAAAAGATCACATGCACCCCATAAATATGTACAAACATTATATATCAATAAAATTGTGTTTTTATGTTGGTTAAAGCAGATATGAAAAATGATAACTATATATCATAATGATTTGACTTTCACTTAAAGTTTATAAATATACATTGATTCACCAGCTTTTTTGTTTGTTTGTTTTTCCAAGAGGCCGAGGTCTTTTCTACCAGTGCAGATTCTATTGTTTGAAGTTTCATTGTTTTCTTGCATCAGTTTGACAGCATCTATGATTTGTAGTTTTGATTTCTTGATAGAAAAGTACAAATTTAAAAAATCTTTAGAAACAATTTAAGGACATAATTTCTAGGTTTGTTTGTTTGTCTGTTTTTTTGAGATGTCTTCCTCTGTCACCCAGGCTAAAGTGCAGAGACGCCATCTCGGCTCACTGCAGCCTCCATCTCCCAGGTTCAAGCAATTTTCATGCCTCAGCCACCAAGTAGCTGGGATTACAGGTGCCTGCCACGATGCCCAGCTAATTTTTGTATTTTTAGTAGAGACAGAGTTTTGTCAGGCTGGTCTCAAACTCCTGGCCTCAAGTGATACTCCCACCTCAGCTTCCCAAAGGGCTGAAATTACTGGCACGAGGTACCGCACCTGGCTGTAATCACTGGGTTTTTGTGAATGTTTTCCCTAATCTTTTACAGTTTTTCCCGCACATGTTATTTTGCAGTTTGCTTTTATTGGGTCATTCTAAATCATTTAACTTTGTTTTCATGAATATAACACATCTCTATTCATTCTCAGATTTCTTCAGATAATCTAATTTTTTTTTTTTTTGAGACGGAGTCTCACTCTGTCACCAGGCTGGAGGGCAGTGGCGAGATCTTGGCTCACTGCAACCTCCACCTCCTGAGTTCAAGCAATTCTCCTACCTCAGCCTCCTGAGTAGCTGAGACTACAGGTGCACGCCACCACGCCCAACTATTTTTTTTTTTTGTATTTTTAGTAAAGACAGGGTTTCACCATGTTGGCCAGATGGTCTCAATCTCTTGACCTCATGATCTGCTTGCCTTGGCCTCCCAAAGTGCTGGGATTAGAGGCATGAGCCACTGCACCCAGCCAGATTATCTAATCTTTATATAAATTTCATAATTTTAACAACAGGTACAATAGGAATAAATGGGTTTGGGAACAAATGTAAAAGACTCTTGATAAACATACAACTCAACAGGTGGAAGTAGAAGTACCAAGGCTGTACTAGAGAGAACCTAGCAGCCGTAAGCATTTAGCCATGGCCTCAGGATATCTCAAGACTAGAGAATGTCACTTAATCCAGTGAGTTAGTTAAGGATAAGGTGGATAGTGCTGTAGGTGTATGTGGCTAGATTGTGAGGATGAGAATATGGGTATTTAGGTTAGAGAAATTGGCAGGTGCCTTTCATGCAGGCCCTTGTATGTCATTTTAAGCATCAGCATCACCTGGGAACTTAATGTAAGTACAAATTCTTGGGCCCCATCCCAGATCTCCTGAGTCAGAAACTCTGGGGTGAGGTCTAGCAATCTGTGCTTGAGAACAATCCAAGTGATTTTGATACATGCTCAAATTTTAAAACCACTGTGCTAAAGTGTTAGGCTTTCCTCTAAGTCATATGAATTCATTGAAGGATTTTAGTAATGGAGCAATTTCAGTGCAATGTGTGAGCTTTATGGCAAATGATTTTTTTAAAATCTCTAATATGACCATTTAGAGGTCACACTTACATATTCTTAGTTTGTTATGGAGAGTTTAGATTGCTGGATAATCAACCTTCCTGTAAGTTATATGAGATATTCCTAAAAATCTCTTTCACATTCTTGAAAATGGCCAATTACATTATTCATTTAGCATATATTTATTTATTTATTTTATTCTACTTATTTATTTACTTTGGAGACACAGTCTCACTTTGTCACCCAGGTTGGAGTGCAGAGGCACCATCTCAGCTCACTGCAACCTCTGTCTCCCGGATCCAAATGGCTCTCATGCCTCAGTATCCCAAGTAGCTGGGATTACAGGCATGAGCCAACACACCTAGCTAATTTCTGTATTTTTAGTAGAGACAGGGTTTTGCCATATTGACCAAGCTGGTCTTGAACTCCTGGTTTCAAGTGATCTGCCCACCTCAGCCTCCCAAAGAGCTGGGATTACATGTGTGAGCCATTGCATCCGGCCTACCATATATTTATTGAGAGCTGATCATGTGTCAGACATTGTCATAGGTGCTTGGGATACATCCCTGAACAAAAACAGACAAAAATCCCAGGCCTCATGAGGAAGGAGATGGACAACAGGCTAAACAGATAAATTAGTGCATTGGTGCATGATAAGTTCTATATATTAAGGAGGTAAGGAGAGAAATAAAGCTGGGCAGAACTGGTAAGGATTGCTGAGTTGGTGGAAAATCACAACTTCAAATGGGCCATGAGGCAGGGTCTCCCTGAAAAAGATATGGAGGAGGTGAGAGGGCATGCATGCAAATATTTGGAGAAAGAGGATTTCTGGAAGAGGGAATAGCAAAAGTAAATTTCAGGGCTTGAAGCTGTGAACAAGACAGAGTGGAATAGAAGATGAAGCTCTAGTTTCCACCCTAGTTTGTCAACAGCCAGCTACCTGGCTTTAAAATAAAACACACATCTAACCAGATAACCAAGTAGACTTTATGTATTCTGATACAAATGCAAGTTCAGTGAGCAATGTAGATTGATATTTTCATGCTGTCGTATTTATTGACCATCTAGATGCCAGACACATCCAGAGCATAGCACAGGTAAGTAGTACCCCTAGAGCTATACAGCAAGGCAGCCCTGCACATGGTCCCTCCTTTTTCCTGCCTTCCTGGAATTTACAGTCCAGATGGGCAGTGGGGTGGTGGTGGGGGGAGGACAATTACCAGAGTGATACTTGTTACAAAAGGAAAGTACAGAGTACTAAGGCCATGCACTCAAATGCAGCTATTGTAGCCACCTCTCAGGTGTCAGGGAAAGCTTCCTGGAAGAAGCTGTAGTTTAGCCAAGGCTGTACAGTGAATGGGATGGGTCAGAATAAGTGAAGTGGGCCAGGTGCAGTGGCTCACGTCTATAATCCCAGCACTCTGGGAGGCTCAGGTGGGTGGATCACTTGAGATCAAGAGTTCCAGCCTGGGTAACATGGTGAAACCCTGCCTCTACTAAAAATACAAAAAGTAGCTGTGCATGGTGGTGCACACCTGTAATCCTAGCTACTTGGTAGGCTGAGGCAGGAGAATCACTTGAACCTGGGAGGCGAAGGTTGCAGTGAGCCAAGATCGATCGTGCTACTACACTCCAGCCTGGGCAACAGAAAGAGACTCTGTCTCAAAAAAAAAAAAAAAGGAGTAAGTTGAAAGGCGCAAAAAATAATTCCCTAACTAAGTAAATTTCCAGGCAACGAATGGCCTATGCAAAGACCTAGAGACAGTCGTGCCCCTGGCGCATCAACAAAACTGAAAGGTACAACAGGAAGAGAACAAGGGGCCACGCTGAAGAAGTAGACAGGAATAGTAGACAGGTCACAGGGCCTTATACATCTTTGAAGACTGAGGGTAATGGGGAAGTACTGAAGGGTTTTTAAGTAGGTGACTGACCATTAGCTTCGGACTTTTAAAAGTTCCAGTGTCTTATACTGAAAATGAATGTAGAAAAAAATATATTCAAAGGTTACATGGCCAGGCATGGTGGCTCACCTCTGTAATCCCAGTACTGTGGGAGGCTGAAGTGGGTGGATACCTGAGGTCAGGAGTTCAAAACCAGCCTGGCTAACATGGCGAAACCCCATCTGTACTAAAAATATGAAAAAAAAAGTTTCAGTGTCATCCAATTCTCGCTGAGCATGTGCATGCTAAATACATTACGAAGTTATCTATAGGAATGGAGAATATGGCCAACAGCAGAGCCAAAATATTTCATGTCTTTTGCCTCTAAACAGCTGAATAATACAAACCTTTGGATAATTGAAACCGCTGGGCTAAATATCGGGGTTGCAGCCTCACAATGGCAGACTGGCAGACGATTTCTATCACGGCGCCTCTGCCTCTTTTGCTGGCTATGTATAAACATAGGCGGCAGCAGTGCCGGCGTGAGCAGGTGTGAATAGACACACAGCAAGGTATATTAGAAATAGGGCAGAGAAGTAAATACTTCAGATCACTCCTTAGTCAAGTTAATGGACAAATGCTCACTGAATCCAGTATTATGCCTGGAAGCAAGGGATTGAATAATAGGCGTTGGAATGACGGTAAGCAAATACTACATTAAAAAAATGAACTCTATTTAATTTGGATATGTGCTAGTTGTCAATACTATCAAAGAAAGAGAGTATCAAAGAACCCAATAAATTAATATGGGACTCCCCACAACATCTAAACATAAGGTCAGTAGTTAAAACAGAATATAAAGGAAAAAAGAGGCAAAACCTCCTGTTATTGCAGAACTTAATGGTAACGTCCTTATTTAAACATGTTTCAGTGTGTGTTTACATGGATTCACTGGCTCACAGCTCTTGGTAAAGCATCAACTCTTTTTTTTTTTTTTTGTAGTGCTGTCTGATTTTCTAAGAACCTGATGAGTTTCTTTGAGCAAGAAGTAGCAGCCCAATCTAGCTCAGCTGTACTCAATCTGAGTTGCTTTCCTACCTACAAACCCTCACTTCAAAGCAAGGAACATAATGTACAATTTTTTAATGGCTCTAGACCCAGGCACTCAGCCGCTCTGCTCTGCGCCTTACCTCAGTGTAAACACCTCATCAAGATTGCCTGCGCTTCAACAATAGCAGCCAAATGCAATTCGAGAACCACAAGCCTTTGAAGTCCTCCCTGCAAAGGCCGGTTTTCTAGTCTGGGATAATGACAAGCCATGATTGCTGTCTTTGTTGTATCTTTTCAGTAGAGAAGCAATTATAGGCCCCAATTTAACAGAATAGACATTACACAGCTTATGATGCTCAAAATGCAATTTCATTTGATCATTTTCTCAATTTGATTGGTATTAATAGAATGGTTCACAAAAAAAAAAAAAAATAGCTGGCAGAGGTTGTGTCCCATTCCACTTTCAAAGAGATAATGTAGAAGTATGCTTTATTTACCCAGGGATCTCACTGGGGTGATTCAGCCACTGAGTTCTACCAAAGCAGCCTGTGGAGGGAAATAGTGTATATCCTACATTCTATGGAAGAGGAAGCATGGGACACTGTGTTTTTAATTGTAAACTTTTCACCAGTGCCATATAAGAGATTCCATCATTGTCAATCAAACAATATCAACAGACCCGAATTAACTAAACTAAGTCTCTTTTATTTCTTAGTCATTCACAAAAGTCAGGGAATCAGCATCCTCATGGCAGATCTGTGAAAGAGTTCAACTCCTTTTTTTCCCAGGCTCCAGATGACAGTTGGTCTGAGTCATCCCCACTTTGAGGTTTGAAAAGGATTATTTCCTTGCCTGCTAAGTCTGCTTAGTTAGGTTTTTTTACTCTTGACCTTCATTTCTCTTCTAGGACAGAGTTGATTTTTCTTTTATTTTTGTTTTTTGTTTTTCTTATTTCTTCACCCAACATGCCACATCAGATTTTTCTTTTAAATGAGTCGTGTTTCTGTCGAACATCATGGTCATATAGGATTGAAACCTTCGCTATAATGTTGAGAGAAGTTGTGAAATCTAATACTTTTATAATGAACCGATGTTTTATCTTGAACTAGCATTGTGAGAGGGACTGAGGGAGAAATATGAGAAATAGCGGGTATAGTGGCTTACGCCTGTAATCCCAACCCCTTGGGAGGCTGAGGCAGGCCGATCACTTGAGTCCATTAGTCTGAGACCAACCTGGGCAACATGGTGAAACCCTGTCTCTACTAAAAATACAAAAATTAGCTGGGCATGGTGGCACATGCCTGTAGTCCCAGCAACTTGGGAGGCCAAGGCGGGAGAATCACTTGAGCCCAGGAGGCAGAGGTTGCAGTGAAGATCACACCACTGCACTGGCAGCCTGAGCCACAGAGCAAGACCTGGTCAAAAAAGAAAGAGAGAGAGAGAGAAAGAAAAAGACAAGGAAAGAAAGACAGAGGAGAGAGAAAGAAAGAAATATGAGAAATAGTTCCTGACCTTGAGCAGCAGCATTTATATTTCTAAAGCTTTTCATTTTAGCACAAGTTGAACTGTTTCATGATGCAAAGTTTGCCATTTGCAGTGTAGGTCAATCGTTCAAAACCTGGTGGTTACTTCCATTTGTAATCAGAAGAATTCCATGATCAAATGGTCAGTCCACTTTTTTGTCGTATTTTAGGAATGAAAATTCAAGCACAGAAATGTTTAAAATTTTTCATCTTTTCCCACTTTCAGACCAAGCTTTAAGTATTTAAATTTTCACCCCATCTATCTGCCCTATCTCTATCTATATAAGTATCACAATTGTGATAGTGACTTTAGTAGAGTTAATAGAGATAGTTCAGGTAGAAATAAGGTTACACCCAAAATAAAAGAAACAAAATGTTGTCTTTGTCCAGGGAAGCCATATTGAGTGGTAAGGAATGAGGATATCTTCATTATCGAATATTTACTTATCGCTTAATATTTAACACATGTTTACCTCTTTTTGTATTGAATACAAGTCTGAAGTCAAAGCAAACAGCAGAGGGGAGGTCTGAACACAAACAGGACAGATCCCAAAACCCAAGTTCTTTCTAGTTGTACACCTTGCTGCTTCTCGACTACACAGCCCACCAGAGGAAATGTAATAAGACGCATGTAAAGTACGAATCTAAAATTTAAAACTAATTCCATCAGTTCAGAAGGGAGAGACTCGACAGCATTTACAGGCAGTGGAGCAGAGAGTAGGCAGAAGGAGGCTGACCTGAGTAATGCAGCACTGGAGGATGAGACAGGTCCTCTAAATAAGAGCAAGCTCATGGGAGACCAGAGTCGGCTTCTACCCGTGGAGAGCTGTTGTCTGAAGAAGGGATTAGCCTGTTCTGTGTCATTCCAGAGGGCAGAGGGATAGAAAATAAGAAAGACATATATCTGCTCATATAAGGAAGAGCTTTCTGGCATTTAGGTTGCTCAGTTTGCGAGTGTTATACTGGACTGAGTATAGAAAGTTAATACTAAGATAAAAGTATGCTAAATTGCAGGGTTTATTGCTGGCGACTACGGAGGGCTCACGTCTCTCCAACCCATGGCAGAGAAAGAAGGGTGACAAAGACCCTTTTTATACCTGTAAAACTACTTTGGGAGTGGGGGTGAGGAGCAGGGATGGGGATGAAAGGCTTCAGTCATTTTGAGGGCTAAATCACTTCCTGGGCTGAGACGAGGGTGAGAGGGGCTCTGGACATTCCAAAGGCTAGGGGACTTTTGTCATTCTGATTGTTACTTAAGTGGTTTACAGAAGTTAAGATAAACATTAGTTTATACATTGTCTGGACATTATTAGAATCTACAGATTTTTAGTTATTTATTACGAGTCGCAGGAGCTAGGATAGAATTAACTCGGGCTGCTTATTCTAATTATTACCGGCTAGCAACTCTAGCAGTTACTAATAAAAGAAAGTAAGCAATTTTACCTCTTTGCATTCTGCAAAGTAAACTAGCAGTTTTATTTACAGAAGCCAAGGCCCACAGTTAACTCTTACAACTTATTTTAAAAACAGTTTTGTCTGTTATAAAATAGCATTGTTCAAATTTTAACTTTAAGGCAGCTATATCACAGGAGCAATATGTTCATCATGCATGAAACAGATTTCTTTCCTCCTCATCAACTCATAGAAGATCTTTAAACATATACTAATACTGACAAACAGGTAAGTCTTGCCAGGAGATGAACGAATTTAGGCAGATAGCGAATAAACATCTACCAGGGATGGTGTGGTTGTACCTGAGGTTGAACTGGATTATCTCCAGAATCTTCTCCAGCATTAAGGTTGCATAACTTTAAGTTTGCTTCCTGCCATACATCCTGATGGCTAGAATGCCACATAGCCAGACACTAATTTTGTGATTTAAAACAGGTAACTAATGGAGGCAATGAAGGGCTCTTAAATAATTTAGGGACCTAAATCCTGTGTAGCCGCCTGCATTTATGGTTCCCAAACTTGGATGCAGATTAGACCCACCTAGAGGGCTTTCTTAAATTATTCATTTGAATAGTAGATAGGAAACTTTTAAAATATATTGATATCTGGGGCCATCCCCAGAGCTTATGATTTAATGGATTTGAGGTGGGATCAGGGCATTTGTATTTTTTTTTAATTACCTTGGTTTTTCTAATATCTAACTAAAGTTGAGAACCACTGACCTTCCATTATTCAAATTATCTGAGTACCAAAATTACTAATTGTGCAGGTCTAGGATAACTCACTTTCTAATAAGTGAGTTAGCAAAATAGTTGCATGTGCAGGCTCTGGAGATAGACCACCCAGCTCTTCTACTTACTAGCTGTTGATCTTGGGCAAATTAGTTAACCTCTCTGTATCTTTGTTTTCTTATCTGCAAAAAGGGGGTAATAACATATGCATACCTAATAAGGTTGTTGTGAGGATTACCTGAGAACATTGTATGGTAAGGGCCTAGGACAGATGCTGGCACACTGTGAGCATTCCATGCATAGAAAACATTGTTAGATTCATCTTGGAGTATAGTGTTATTTCATGGTGTTTCTAATAGCACGATTAAACCTTACTTGCTGCATCCAGTTCAGATAACTATTCTAAAATTGGGTCCCCTGAGTATGTATTGAGCATGTAAAGTAAGTAATAGTTTAACCTTAAAGCACCAGTTTTCTCTTCCTGCCTGACAGAGAAAACATTGTTTATTCCCATTCTGCTTGGGAACAATCCAGGTCCCTGGGACTGATGATATGAATCCTTGAAATTAACTGAAAGTAAAACCTAGCCCAGCAGGACTGTTTCCTAGAGTGCACAGACTTGAGCCCCATGGCTCTAAGACTAAAATGAATCCAGTTAACATGCTGTATGTGTTTTACCTACCTAGATCTCCTACCCCGTCAAAGCAACAGAAAAGACATCTATTCAGAATGCCAAGGAAATTGAAAATGCTGCCATCGATCCTGAAGACAAATGGCATCAAAGAGCACAACAGCTAAAGGTTACCTGCTAGATTGCATTTTAAGTGTGTTTCAAGCGATACTGCTGAATATAAGTAATGATCGTGACTGAGTTCTTATCACTTAAGGGTTTATTTTTATGCCTGAGAATGATTACCCACCTTCCAATGCGTGAGACTGGCTTCTGCTCAGAGGAGCCATTGCCTGCTCAGCCAGCCAGCCCTACCTGTTTTTCCAAGGGTTCTGTTTGCTGGAAGAAAATAATCATATCACACTTCTGGAAGAAAATAATCATATCACACTTTAAACATACTGAGTTAAAACCCCACACAGAAGGAAGGCATGGGGGCCGGGCACGGTAGGTGGCTCATGCCTGTAATCCCAGCACTTTAGGAGGCCGAGGAGGGCAGATTACGAGGTCAGGAGCTTGAGATCAGCCTGACCAACATGGTGAAACCCCATCTCTACTAAAAATACAAAAATTAGCCAGGTACGGTGGTGCATACCTGTAATCCCAGCTACTCAGGAGGCTGAGACAGGAGAATTGCTTGAACCTGGGAGGCAGATGCACCACTGCACTCCAGCCTGGGCAACAAAGTGAGACTTTATCTAAAAAAAAAGAGGAAAGAAAAAGAAGGGAGACATGGAAAGACATGCAGGAAAAATCACAGTTCCAAAGAAACTCTGTGCAACTTCCAAGTCTGATTCCTTTTGGATTGGGCAGTTACTTATTATTCCAGATGATGGGGACACTATTTCTAAAAAAACAAAATGGATAGGAATACCCAGAGCCTCAATTCTCCACACTGGTTTTCTAGAAGAAACAGAAAAAGGCCAGGCATAGTGGCTCACACCTGTATTCCCAGCACTTTGGGAGGCCAAGACAGGTGGATCACCTGAGGTCAGGAGTTCGAGACCAGCTTGGCCAACATGGTGAAACCCTGTTTCTACTAAAAACACAAAAATTATCCAGGCATGATGGTGCTCACCTGTAGTCCCAGCTACATGGGAGGCTGAGGCAGAAAAATTGCTTGAACCTGGGAGGTGGAGGTTGCAGTGAGCCTAGATCATGCCGCTGCACTCCAGCCTAGGTGACGGAGCGAGACACCATTAAAAAAAGAAGAAGAAAGAAAAGAAAAGAAACAGGAAAAGCACTGTAAGCTGAGGGTTAATGCGGAGCCCCCCTTGGACCAGGTTTTATCCCTGCTTAAGAAGAGATGAGTCCTTTGAAATTACTGAGCCTATAGAGCCTGTTGACATCAGTTAAAACTAAGTACAGTGATAATCATAGTAATAAAAATGGTAAGTTTTATCCCAGCTTCAGGGAGGTTACAAAGAAGGGACAGCCCAAATCATCTCTTTTCCTCCCCAGTGGCCTCCAGGCCTCTCTTAAGAGTTGCAAAAAAAGAAATAAAAAGCCATTCACCCAGAGCTTCCTGAAAGTTGATGCCAGTGAGGCCACACCTAGAAGCTGAGAGGATGGGGACTGAAATGGCTCATGGCAGTGGGATGTAGAGGACAGGATCCACTCCCAGACCTGATAGCCAGGGGAGCTTGGTCAACAGGAACCAGGGCAAAGGAAATACCTTAAGGCTTATTGTGCATTGTGGGTAATGGCTGCGTCACAAGAGATAAATTTCTGGGCCTCAACCTGCTATTTACTTGATGCATGACTAGACAAACCTCAACTTTTTGAAAGCCTTAAGTTTCTTCTTTATTAAACGAAGGATTAGCCTAAATGATCTTTAAGGTCCATCACAGCTGCAAAATGCTAGAATTCTATGACCATGTATTTCTAGTTATTTAAATTACTATAGAAAATACATTTGAAGCATGTAAGATTATTGTAACCTGTAGCTTTCATAATTGTAACTTAAGGAAAACCATAGGATTCTCAGCTAATGATAAAATGATCATTAGGTAAAAAGCTTTGCCCAGTGGCAATATCATAACTAGTGCAGTTTATACAAGGTGCAATTATTGCCAACTGAAAACTTTGCCTAATACCCACCATGAAAACTTGAAATATAGTTGGCATTGGCAATTTTTGATAGTCTCTATGGAGACTGAAAAAAATAATAATAAGGTAAAATCACAGTGCTTGATTTATGGCATGACCTTTGACAGAGGCAGTAAAACTTTTGTATGGAAGAAATTCAGAAGAAAGCCAAAAGAAGCTGGGCACAGTGGCTCACGCCTGTAATGCCAGCACTTTGGGAGGCAGAGGTGGGCAGATCACCTGAGGTTGGGAGTTCGAGACCAGCCTGACCAACATGGAGAAACCCCAACTCTACTAAAAATAAAAATAAAAAAATTAGCTGAGCGTGGTTGGTGGTGTATGCCTGTAATCCCAGCTACTCGGGAGGCTGAGGCAGTAGAATCGCTTGAACTTGGGAGGCGGAGGTTGCAGTGAGCTGAGATCACACCATTGCACTTCATACTGGGCAACAGGAGTGATGAAAGTCCATCTCGGGGGTGAAAAAAAAAAGCCAAAAGAATGCTGCTTATTCTCTGGGTGTACTGTAATTAATGTGCTTATAACCCATTCCTGAATGAAGACATTGTGGAGCAAAACATCTAAAGAGTGTTAGATCTAAAATGACAGTAAAAACGAATGGCCTAAGGGATGTTTCCCATTCTTTAGGTGGAAAGAATCTGTGAACTGCCCAGCACTCTGGTACACAGACACTTCAGGCTGCCTTTCTTTTTCCTCTTCAACTACCCTAGTCCAATTCCTTCTTTTTAGTGCTCCCTCAAGGGCTACCTCTGCATGGAGATTCCCAGCCTCTCCCACCCGGCTACTCTGCTCTCAGTTCCTGCTCTGTCTATTGTCTGGACCACTGGCTCAGGGTCTGCCATATTTGGTTGGTCTCATTAGCTGCTGCCTGTATTTCTTTCTTTCTTTCTTTCTTTTTTTTTGAGACAGAGTTTCACTCTTTTTGCCCAGGCTGGAGTGCAGTGGCAGGATCTCGGCTCACTGCAACCTCCACCTCCCGGGTTCAAGTGATTCTCCTGCCTCAGCCTCCCAAGTAGCTGAGACTACAGGTACCCACCACCATGCCCCGCTAATTTAATTTATTTTCAGTAGAGATGAGGTTTCACCATGTTGGTCAGGCTGGTCTCGAACTCCTGACCTCAGGTGATCCACTCGCCTTGGCCTCCCAAAGTGCTGGGATTACAGGCATGAGCTACCATGCCTGTGTTTCTTTTGTACCGACTACACTACAAGAACTTTAAAGGTACTGATTGTATTTTTCTCTGTATCACCTACCACAATGCTTTGCCCAAGGCTGATACTCAATAAATATTTACTGACTGATTAAAGAAACATTAAAGATCGCGGGCCGGGCACAGTGGCTCATGCCTATAATCCTATTGCTTTGGAAGGCCAAGGAGGGAAGATTGCTAGAGGCCAGGAATTCGATGTTATAGATGCCACTGTACTCCAGCCTGGGCAATAGAGCAAGACTCTGTCTCTAAAAAATACAAAATATGGATAAAAAGATTATTTAGTATATCTCCAAGGGAAAATAGGCCTCATTTGAAATTTCTTTCTTGAAAGATGACTTTCAAAGTTTTACAAACCTACCCTAACAACAATAACCCTCACTAATGCAAAATATCTTTATGCAAAATCAAAATATTTCACACAGCAAATATTTATTGAGTATCTATTACATTTTAGGTACTGTAGTTTAGGTGCCTGGCCCAAAAGATATGGTTAAAAAAAAAACAAGCAAACAGACAACAACAAAAATTCTTTAAAACAGTAAACAAAACTTGAAGAAAGGTGGTTTTTTTTAAAAGTGGTACCTCCCCTCTAGGAGTTCAGCACTTTAGTGGGAATGCAGTTATGTAATCATTATAATGCAGTAATATGGACGTGGGCACAAAATGCAGTGGAATTAAAAGAGCACCTAATTCTGCCCTAGGAAGACAGAGAAATACCCCCCGTAGGAGTCAGTATCTCAGCTGCCCCTAGAAGGACAAATGCAGGCAAAGGTGTGAAAGCAGAAGGAGAAACGAGGAACCATGACAGCTCTGGCTGCTGTTTGTATGGTCTAGGGAGGGAAACGTTGACATAGTTGATAAGTGCTGCTGTCTGCTTTATGTATCCCAGGACTCAGATGGTGCCATGGCGAAGAGACTGTTCACAAGCTAAGCAGGTACCAGCAGTGAGGTGACGTGCAAGGGGCATTACACATGCAACTCACACACATGGAAGGCTCCATGGCTTGGAAAAACTAAATACCAAAAATACAAACAATAATAACACACATGTAGATAGATGCATGTTTGTGTGTTTATGTGTGGAGTGATGGAGAAAATAATGAAATATGACCCAATGTTTAACATTTTTCAATCTGGATAAGCATCTTTTAGAGTTGTCCATACTAGCAATTTTTCTGCAAGTTTGAAATAACTTGGAAATAAAAAGGTCAAGAAAAATGTGCGCATGGGATTTGGTGACTAAAAGTTTATTGGTGGCCTGAGCAGAGCAATTTTGGCGGGATGGGGAGAAGGAATGCTCTATGGCAGCGGGCAGAGGTCAGCATAAGAGATGCGGCGCAGCGGCCAGTGCAGCTGACACCGTTAAGATGCCCCGCTGTGAACTGAGAAAGAGATAGTTTTTTGTTATCGTTGTTTCTGTTTTTTGAGACAGAATCTTGTTCTGTCACCCAGGTTTGCGTACAGTGTCATGATCTTGGCTCACTGAAACCTCTGCCTTGCAGGTTCAAGTGACTCTCCTGACTCAGCCTCCCGAGTAACTGGAATTACAGGTTCACACCACCACGCCTAGCTAATTTTTGTATTTTTCTCGAACCACAAACATGTGGTTCGAGACCACCATGTTTGCCAAGCTGGTCTCGAACTCCTGACCTCAAGTGATTCACCCGCCTCTGCCTCCCAAAATGCTGAGATTATAGGCCAGCCACTGTGCCCAGCTAAGAAAGACATAGGATTCAACTAGAGAATGGCATCAAGTGAATATTTCTTTCCTTCTTTTTATAGGAGAGTCTTAAATACATTTACATGCTAGAAAGAATGAGAAACCAGAGATAGGGCAAGGAAAGAGAGAAGATATGCCTGAGACCATTTCAGTCTGTGTATTTTTATTTTAAAAATACTAAGAATGATGGTCATCATTATATTCTCTGTAAGAATCTTATCCATGCCTAGAGTCTTCACCTGAAGCCAAGTAATCTCTCTTCATTTAACCTTGCCACATAGGTCTTAGTGTCCTGAATCACTTTGTGCTTGCCTGTGAATCTTCACAGGTTTTTTGAATCTCACTTCAGTTGTGTGCTCAGACTGAACGCAGTATAAGGCTCAGGACTGTTTCTGGGCAGGGTGAGGGGTACATTGCCACTGGCAGATCTTTCCCAGGTATCTTAGTCCTTTCGTGCTGCTATATCAAAGTACCATAGATCAGGTGGCTTATAAACAGAGATTTATTTTTTTCACAGTTTTGGAAGCTGGAAGTCCAAGCTCAGGGCACTGGAGGTTGCCATGTCTGGTGAGGATCTGCTTCCTGGTTCACTGGTGACACCTTCTCACTGTGTCCTCACACAGTGGAAGGGGTGAATGAGCTTCCTTGAGCCTATTTTATAAGGACATCAATCCCATGCAGGAGAGCTCTGCTCTCCTGACCTAGTCACCTTGAAAAGACCCCACCTTTAAATAGCATTGCCGTGGGGGTTAGGATGAAGTACGAGTTTAGGGAGGACACAGACATTCAAACCATGGCACCAGGCAAGAAACATGTCAGTAGAAAAAAATAAAATAAAAAGTTCCCCAGTTAAGTAATGCTTCAAAAGGATAAATAGCATGCTTTCTTTCTTACCCCTCTAAAATAACTTAACTTTCCAGGCAAAGAAAAGTTAATGATAGCATGAAAGATACTGGAGGACCTTTTACTCATTCATTTAAAGCCCTTGTAATCAAATCCTAAGTAATCTTCCCACCTTTCCAAAGAGCTGTTAATTTGATTTTGCCTCCAACACTATCAATATTCTCCAACACTATCACTAACTGCTTCTTCTATTCATCTGAACACAGAGTTCTTCCTTACCCACAAAGAAAAGTAGAGCCAATTAGTATTTTTGCCTGAGAGTCTCTTAATATCATCAGATGGAATTTGTATCTCAATCTCAAGGTACTCGTGTTTTATTGTTCATACACACAGCAGAGAGCGAAACACAACACAAATGTCTCCACTTTAGAGCTCATCTCGGAGCCCAGGCACAGCTCTCAGAACTCCAAGGTTGAGTCAGGTTAACTCAGAGCAGGAGTAGCTTTTGTGTTGAGGCAGATTAACTTTTTGGTTGTGATCAGAGCATGCATTGTCCCATCTGCTTATGACATGTGTAAAGGGAAGTCGTAAAAGAGAAACAGCTAGGTGCTGCCTTTCACAGGGTGGGGTGCAAACTTCTCTTGGGTGGCACAGTATGAATGAGCATTAATAACTAAGGATGAGTCCTACTAAGAAATTATCATCCCGGCATTAGGCATCAGGATTCCCCCAGGCTAACACTCTGTGTGTGACACAAAAACCTACTCCCATTAAGCAGTTATTCTGAGTGCATGTAGTATGCACTGATTGCGAGTGTTGGTAACAAAAGAACCCCAGTGAGAGCAGGATGGAATAGAGGATTTCAGTGCTGATGGAGATTAAATCGTCAGAGAATGGCTTTGTATATTAACTTCAGGGAACTCAGGTCTTGCCACCTAAAGAGTGACACCTGATGCCCCAATTGTAGGGTAATAAATCTTCAGTAAACCATAGATCTCAAGTAGGCTGCTTGGAAGGTGAGAAAAATATCAAGCCCATAAATGCCTTCCTTTCTGGGGATTGAAATGCCATCTCTGGGCACTTATATTTATGTGAATAGCGGGTTTAACACTTGAGACAATTGAAGTTTCATAAAATGATGAGTCCTTGGCCTTGTTGTCAAAGCACCCTGTGAAGAGTACTATTATGATCTGAATTGTTGGCAGCCAAGGTAATAATGAGATTAAGATCAAGTGGTAACCCAGGATTTCACATCTAGTACCCAAGAAAAGAAATTTCTGAGAAGTAGGTATTTTCTTTTTTGGTGAAAATTAAGAGAGAAAACTAGGAAAAGTACATTTAGATGGCAGCATCCTGGTTATTTCTCTAGCAAGTTAAAGGTTGAACAAATTTTGAAAAGAATGACATTATCAGCATCAATTAACATTTTTAGGTCGCAGTCAACGGGGGCGTTTTTTACCTTCGCGAACCGTGCTGCCAGCCATAAAAAGAGCTGCTGTTTCACAACCACACATATAACATTGTAAGATAGCTATATTTTTCTGGATCCATTACAAGGAAGGATTTTCTCGGAGCTATGTATTTGCAGAGACTGCCTGCCCTTATTTCCCAGTGCAGTTCAATTTACTGCATGGAAGGAATACTTGGAATTTACCTGGAATACAGAAAAGAAGATTTTTTTGGAGCACCACAAGTAAAAATTTAGAGTATATTGGAGCTAATCAGAGCTCCAATCCCCTAGAAACCTCAGATTCTCAAAGAACAACTTCTAAATTTCAAATTAGAAGTCATTGTTTTTTAAAAGTACGATATAATAAGTAATACTGCATATTACTGTTTTAGATTTAATAATGTCAACATTATCATTATAACGTGATTTCACTAGAAATAGAACACTGCTTAATATTATGTAGGAATAGGATGAGTCTTAATGATTGTATCAGAATGTATCGGAGAAGTGAAATCAAAGCTGAACTCTTATCACAGTAATTTGATCATTCTTTCTGGCAGGGTAAAATAATCATTCATCTAATTGTTGCATTTTTCAGTTAATGTCTTATAGATATAAGCCAAAGAGATTTTTAAAATATAAGTGTTAAGAAAGGAAGAAATATGTTGCAGTTATATAACACACTGATGCATATGGTCATCCTACTGTTTTCAATAAGCATTTAATCATTCTTTGCAAAGGCCTCTTAACTCAGCTAGTTTTTCACAAAGTAATGAGTGCTTTATTCCTTGGAAAATATTTCTAAAAGGCAATAGCACAATATAGTTACATAGTGTATCTATTATACCAGGAGTACATTTTGTTGTTAGGAGACTTTGAAAAGCATAAAGACTGTTCTGAAATTGAAATATTTCGCCCAGATGTTTGATTGCCTAAGTGCAGGTTATATTAAGGAACGGAAGCAAAACAACCCTTGCGGTTTCACAGATGTCCTATCACAGCACAGACTCTTATAATCCTCTGAATAAAATCTAATTTGTTTCATCTGGTGAAGAGGTCATTTCTAGCTTCTGACCAGCATGAGTAAAAAGATTTGATCATCTGAGTTGTATTTAATATTAGATTTGTACTTGGTTTGTAACGCAAATTATTAGTGTTTTCTGGTTAAGATTTTTAAAAACATTTATGTTACTTGAAATAAGCTTGCATATTGTGACGTAGATTCGCATTTGTACTTTATCTGCGTCTCTTGAGGTAACCAGCTTCCCCACCCCTTCCCAAGTTGGCAACACTTTTACACCAAAGACTTAGCTTTTAAAATGTAAACTTTTAAGCCGAAGACTTGTCCTTAATATAAAGCCCATTCTAAGCTTTCTATTTCTTTCTAGGCTTATAATCCTTAATTTTCAGGAGGAATCACTCAGCTACTAACTCTCCAATTGCCTGAAATTAGGAAAAAATCCTCTACTTTTTCTTTATTTGTTTTCAATTCTTTGGTCACCTTCCTAGAAGTCTCAACTCCCAATTTGAAAAAATGCTAATTTAACATTTGTGAAGAGTGCCAGTCTTCTAATTTTACATTAACCCAAAATATCTCTTTAAAATTACCAGGAACACTGGTCTCAATATGAAAGTACCAAATCAAGCAATGTACCAAGAGGGCAACCTTCTGAAGCAGTGAATGACCATCAACCTTCCAGAAGACCAGCCAAGCCCAAGATTCGAAAACAGCATAAACACCAGAATGGCCAGAAGACTTTCACAAAGGAGGAGGTGATTGCCAGTCAGGGGGACCAGAATAACTCTCCCAGGCAGCAACAAAACCAAAACAAGCCTCTTGATACTTCAACAAAGCCTGAATTGATTGTGATTTTGCATGCCTCTAACAATGACTTACAAGACTCAAGGGCCCTTAGGAGCCAGAATCTCACAGAAACCTCTAATACACTTGCTCCACCAAAACAAGCTTTTGACAGGGTCTTATATAGAAACTCTACTGGATATGACTCCAGGCTGAATGTTAATGAAGAAAGAGGACACAAAGAACAAGAAGAGAAAAGATTTTCATATCAGCAGCTACACACTAACACCCTTTCTGATATGGATTTGAACAATCTTAATGAACTTTCTAAGAGACACGTGCTCCTGAGCCAGAAAGGCTCTCAGTTCATTTATCACATAAATGTTCATGGATCAACTGAAAATAAGAGACAACCCAAACAGCCTTACACAGAGACAAAATATAAGAACTTAGAAATGTTATGGTAAGAATTCTTTTTTCTCAAGTGGTTTTCTAGAGGAGAAAGGAGAGGCTGCTGCAGAAAGACAGGAGAGGGAGAAGGGGAAGGGGACTTCATAGGGATGGCCAGGTGAGAAGATTTCACCTGACAACTTCCTTGGCTCTGAGTCCTGCCTCAAAGAGTCCTTTTTTCCTTTATTTATTTATTTATTTATTTTTTTGAGACAGTCTCACTCTGTTGCCCAGGCTGGAGTGCAGTGGTGTGATCTCAGCTCACTGCAAACTCTGCCTCCTGGGTTCAAGTAATTCTCCTGCCTCAGCCTCCCAAGTAGCTGGGAGTACAGGTATTCACTAACACATCAGGCTAATTGTTGTATTTTTAGTAGAGATGGGGTTTCACCATGTTGGCCAGGCTAATCTTGAACTCCTGACCTCAAGTGATCTACTTGCCTCAGCCTCCCAAAGTGTTGGGATTACAGGTGTAAGCCACCATGCCCGGCCAAGAGTCTACTTTTGATGTATTTCTTTTCCTCTTCCCTGTCCCCTCTATTTTTCCACTGTAGTTAAACTAGAGGCTGGAGGTAGAGGAGGACAGAGGGACCCAGCCAAGAAACATCAGTGTGTTTTGAGGGTTGCAAGTGTTTGGAGGAAACAAATGATCTCCAACATTTCATGGCCTATCCTGAGAAAATAATCTAAAATACAGAAAAATATGTACATTCAAAAATGTCATCATTTATAGAAGTGACCTGAAAATCCAACAATAGGGAATGTTTAGGTAAATTATGATATTTAATATCATGGAACCAATAAAAATTATGGTTATGAGGAAATGCTTCTATAGGAAGAAAATAGTAAGGTACAAAATTACACCTTTGGTTGAATGACAATGGTAGGAAAAAAATCACATTTAAGGAGTATGAGCTCTACTGTGTTAAAATATGCACAGAAGAAGAAAAATTCACCAAAATGCTGATAGTAGTTATCTCTAGCAAAAGAGATTGGGATTTTAAAAATTTATTCTTTGTATTTTCAAAACAGTTCAAGTTCCCTGCAATGTAGAAGTATAACTTCTATTAACAGGAAAATGAAAGTTATTTTAAAAATTACTTCAGGCACCATTTCTTGGTGTTCTTCAATCAAACATGCTTTCTACGCACCTAACATGCTGAATATAATGCTACAATACTAAATACTATACAAGGTACAAAAGAAGTATGGTGTGTGAGACACCTTCAAGGAACTTACTTTCAAAATCGGGAGACAATTATTCCTCCGTGAGTGGATCAGAGAACATATAAGTGCTACACTTCGTGGTATGAAATGTACATTTAATATGATTTAAAATTAGCTTCCTGGAAGAGATCATGATAAGTAGCAGGCATCTTTTTTTTATTTTTTATTTTTTTATTTTAGAGAGATTGTTTCTAACATTTTACCATTAAAAATAATATTTAGTTTTTGGTAGATAAATAGATGATAGACGGGAAATTTCCTCCTATTCCTCTTTGGAAAGAACTTTTATTATAAATGGGTATTCGATTTCATTAAATACTTTTTCTGCATTAATGAAAACATTTCTCCATTAATCCTTTAATGTGATGAAATATGTTAACAGATTTTCTGATGATGCACTATCCTTTTGTGTCTAGGGTTAACCCAGTTTGTCATGCTGCATTTTTAATAAGTTGCTTTATTTGATGTGTTAACGCTTTGTTTAGGATTTAACATTTTCATATACGTAAAGTGAGACTGGCTTATAATATTCCTTTCTGCCACTGGCCTTGACTGGGTGGGTTATCAAGATAATACCAGCCTTATAAAATGAATTGAGGATTATTTCCTCTTTGTGCATCTTCTGGGACACTTTACATACAGTTGGCCTTATCTGTTACTTGAAGGTTTGATGGAATTTTTCTCTAAAACTATTGGACCATGGTTGGGTTTCCTTTGGCTTTTTGTTGTTGTTTGTGAGCAGATTTTAAACTCCTGATGCACTTACTGTAAGTGTTATAAAACTTTGCCGTCTTTTCATTTTCTCTTTAATCAGTTTAATAAATTATGTTTTCTAGGAAAATTTTTCCTTTTATGCTAAGTTTTAAAATGTACCGTCATAAAGTTTTTCATAGTATTTAAATAACTTTAATATTCACCTTTATTATATCTGTAATCATGTCCCTTTTTTAAATTAATTAATTTATTTATTTATTTTGAGACGGAGTTTCGCTCTTGTTACCAAGGCTGGAGTGCAATGGCGCGATCTCCGCTCACTGCAACCTCCGTCTCCTGGGTTCAAGCAATTCTCCTGCCTCAGCCTCCTGAGTAGCTGGGACTACAGGCGTGCGCCACCGTGCCCAGTTAATTTTTTGTATTTGTAGTAGAGATGGGGTTTCACCATGTTGACCAGGATGGTCTCGATCTCTTGACCTTGTGATCCACCCGTCTCGGCCTCCCAAAGTGCTGGGATTATAGGTGTGAGCCACCGCGCCCAGCCTCCTTTTTTTTTTTCCTTTAAAAAAAATTTTTTTTGGCAGCCTCAACCTCCTGAATTCCTTTTGCGTAATTTTCTCTGTACATATAACTAACGGAGCCTACACTTTTGAGTAGCCTGTTAGTATGAGTTTCCATAAGGACAACCCCATGGGTCAGTTTCTTAATTCTTGTCTCTTTCTTGGAGACAGACTTTTTTTTCTTTCTTTCATTTTTTTTTAAACAGGGTAGGATCTCACTCTGTCACCCAGACTGGAGTGCAGTGGAGAGATCTCTGCTCACTGCAACCTCCGCCTCCCAGGTTCAAGTGATTCTCCTGCCTCAGCCTCCCAAGTAGCTGGAATTTCAGGCAGGCACCACCACACCCAGTGAATTTTGTACTTTTTAGTAGAGACGGGTTTCCCCATGTTGGCCAGACTGGCCACGAACTCCTGGCCTAAAGTGATCCACCCACCTCGGCCACCCAAAGTGCTGGGATTACAGGCATGAGCCACCTCGCCCGGCCGGAGACGGACTTTCTAGAGACCTTTACTTTCTTTCTCTTTCTAGATTTACTACACAGCTGTCCTGCTGAGGATTCCCTTTGCCTTTCTTCTGATAGGATTCTCTTTTTCAATATCTCACATTTTCCTTATTTTGTTCGAGCTCCCCTTCCGGTGTTCTCTTCAGATTGGAAATGTGGTATAAGGACAGGAGACAGGGTGGTGGGCAGTTCTCAGCGTGCCTGTGTCTTGTGCCATACTTGTTTTCTGACTGCATTCTGCTGTTGTGCTCATATTATCCTTGAGAATCTCCATGTCCTCAAGGAGACTCTCTTCAGTCTTCTGTTTTTTCCATCCCCATGCTCTTTCTCAGTTTCTCCCTAATTTTGGTAGAGAACACCCTCCATTGCTTGGGAGGTAAATGCTTTGAGATCTTGCAGGACTGAAATTATCTTTGTTCTGCCTTCGCCCCTGATTGGTAGCTTGGCAGAGGATTGTGGAATTCCAGATTGAAAATCAATTGTTCTTCAGAATTGCCTTCTTGCATCCAGTGTTGCTGTTGAGGAATCTGAAGCCACCTCATTCCTGATCCTTTGTATATAAACTGTTTTGTTTTGTTTTGTTTTCTGGAAGCTTTAGAATCTTTTCTTTTTCTCTATTGAAATGAAATTTCATAATAACATGCCTTGGTGTAGGTCTATTTTCATAGACTGGGCTGGGCCTTTTAAACTTGAAAATGTGCATCCTTCAGTTCTGGGAAATTTTCTTGAGTCGTCTCATGGGTAGATCATTTCAACCATTTTCTCTGTTTGCTCTTTCTAGAAACTCCTGTGATTCAGATGTGTTCTTCCAGGACTGCCATTATGATTTTGTTTTCCATTTCTTTGTAATTTTGTTCTACTGTCTGGGAGGGTTTCTCAGTTCTAGCTTCCAACCTTTCTACTGCTATCGTATTTGTTGATTTCTGAGAGGATATTTTTTGCTGTTGTTTCTGTTATTGTTTTCTGAATGTTTCTCTTTTTATAACCCCATATTTCTGTTCATGGATGCAACATCCATTTTTCGTAACATCTTGGATTTTTAACAAGGCAAAATAGGGCATAAGGGCCCTTGTGACTGAATTTTTAAGTGTTCGTTAATTTCCTGCTTCATTTCTCTTTCCTCCAAGTCTTTGTCAGGGATGTTTATTTCTCTTCCCCTATTTTGCTGCCTTCCACCTTAGGGCTTGTGTCAGATGTGTGGCAATTCTTGATCGTCTTCTCATGATCAGGTACGAGGGACTAGAAAGCTTATTGGAAGCTCTGAGTGACAGTGCTTGTTGACTTTGAGTATCTGTAGAATGATCTGTGGGGGGCATTTGATAGGAAGCCCTTCCTGTAGGTTTTAAGTCTTTTATCTTGGTGGTCAGATTTATTATTTGTGCTTGGTGCTTCATAGGGAGGAGACTTGTTAGCTTCTTCCGAATGAAAACCTCCAGTGAATTTAGCGTTGAGTCTGGTATATGTTTTCCATCATCTTCAAACTTTTTAGTCTTCTTATGATTTAGGTGTGTCTCTTTTAAATAGTATGTTGGATTTTATTTCTTTGTTCATTCTTAAACTCACTTTTAGCTAGGGACTTTGAACTATAGGCCAAGTGCAGTGGCTCACACCTATAATACCAGTATTTTGGGAGGCTGAGAAGGGAGGATTGCTTGAGTCCAAGAGTACAAGACCAGCCTGGATAACGTGGCAAAACCCTATCTCTACAAAAATTAGCCTGGTAAGGTGGGCTGCACTTGTGGGCACAACTAATTGGGAGGCTGAGGTGGGAGGATCACTTGAGCCCGTAAATCAGAGTTTGCAGTGAGCCAAAATCATGCCACTGCATTTTAGCCTGGGTGACAAACTGAGACACTGTCACAAAAAACAAACCAACCACAAAAGCTGCTTACATTTATTGTGACACTGATACCTTTGAATTTATTTCTACCATCCTAATTTGTCCTTCTGAATCACCCTACTTTCTCTATACTTCTTTATTTCTCTTATATCCTCTATTAACCCGATAGAATTTTATTTTTCCTTCTACTGATTTGCAAGTATATATTTTTATAATCTTTTATTGTAAGTCATATGCTTAACTAGTCTAACATTAAATTAATATTCATATTCTCCTCCAAAACATGTTCAAAATTATTAGATTGTTTTAATCCAGTCACCTTTCCTGTCATACATACTGCTTTGTTCAGCAACTTGTCTATCACCTTATCTTCAAAATTGGTCACTGCTTTTATTATTGTTGTACAGAGTTAATACTGTGCTATATTTAGCCAATTGTGTGTTAATGTCTTTTCTTCACATCCTTTCTTCCATGTTACCCTTTATTGCCGAGGGAAATCCTTTAGAAGTTCTTTTAGCAAGTATGGTAAATTTACATGAACATTTCTTTACATGAACTTACTGTTTTGAATTATAGTTTAATATTGTGAAGAATTCAACTTGTTGAAAACATGACTTTTCTGTTTCTTGGTTTCTTATGCTTAGGTATGAAATTTTTAATTCAATCTGAGACTCTTCTATAATTCCTAAATCTCAAGATTCATCTCTTTCATAAATTCTGAAAAATTATCACACATGTTCCCTTTGAATATTATGTCTCTCAAATTTACTGTATTTTCTCCTGTAGGAACCCCAAATAGCTGTATGTTAGATTCTCTTATTTTAGATTTCATGCCTTTTTAACTGTTTTTGTTTTATATCTTTTATTTCTCAGTGCTGCTTTCTGAAAAATTCCTTCAGACAGATTTTCCAGCAGAATAAATCTCTCTTTACCTGTGTCTAATGTATACTCTTTACTGTATTCATTGAGTTTTAAATTTCAATGATAGTATTTTCCATGTCTAGAATATCTATTTGGTTCTGATTAAAACCTCTGTTTTTTTTTTTCCAAAATACAGGATTTTAAAATATGTTTCTCAGATTTTTAACTCCTTTTTTTCATGTTTTTAGTCATCTTAACCTGCCTTATGAATGTTATCTAATATTCTATTATCTGAAGTTCTTGGAAGTCTACTGTCGCTATTTGTATGTGTGTGCATGTGTGTCTGCTGACTCTCGTACTTGGTAGATTATTTCTTCTTATGGTCAAGGACTTTGGATTGTGAACTTACGTTTAGCCACCTTTTCCATGGAAACCTAGGCAGGCTTGGGTGGGAGTGTATCTCTCCAAAAAAGCTTTATATTTGCTTCTGCCATTTACTACAGAAGTATCTCTTATTCAATATCATTTTTATATTAGTTTCTTGGTGTTGGATTTCCATGATTATGTGGATAAGGTAAATTTGAATTCCAAATATTGTCCTATAGATATTCACAAGAGTTTGTTGTTGTTTTTGGGGTTTTTTTGTTTTTTGTTTTTGCGGGGCGTGGTGGTGTTTTGTTTTGTTTTGTTTTTCTATTCAGAGCCCAGACCAAGACAGACAGGCTTGCTTGTTTTCTTTTTCATGATTGGTAAATGGGTTTTTAATTAATCTAGCTTTTAATTGAGGATGTAGCACCTCAAGTTATAATCTTCATACAAAGATCTTAGTTCTGATTCCCTGCTTCACACAGGACCAAGATCTTGCATATTCTATACTGGCATTAACTATTAAAACGCAAGCCTTTAGACCCAAAAGTCTAATAAAGAAAGATATAACTTCAGCTCATCTAAAATCTGCTTTGGTTTTTATTCCTTTTTTGGTTTTGGTCTTTGGAGATTTCTACTTATCTTACAAATTCAACTATATATTTAAAGGATGTTTAATTTAATGCAGCATTTCTAGGTATTTTGTAGTTGGAAGGTCTTTGATTTTTCAAAATGGTGTATTTTTCTATTCTGAATGCACTAAAGTTCTAAATAAAATGTAGAATGTCCTAAAGGAAAAAGAGGAGGAGTTAAAGATAAGTAAGAAATTAATGTATTCATAAAAAGATTAAGCTAAAAGTCATTAATTTGATTTGGGAGTGAAAAATACATCAAGTTAATGCTTCAGAAAGACTTTTCTGCTAGAGGTCTTATGTATCCAGATTTTATTAATACATTTTTGCTTTTTTTTTTTTTATTAAGGAAATTCCATTCTTCTTCTGACAGCCAGCCAGTTAGAGCTTCTCCAGATTCATGGCTTACCCAGATAATGGAGCAGCATCAGCAAGCCTTGGTGCAACTGACCGACTTGCAGCCCAGTGAAGGGGCCTTACCCAGCGTCACGCTTCCACCTATACTGTCAAGGGTAGAAAGTGAATCCCAGCTCAGTTCAGAGAGAAGTGAAAGAAACCAAGCGAAAATTAGCCGTAGCAATTCTGAAGGCTATCTATTTCAGTTGGAAAAGGGAAAAAAGCCTAGGAAAAGAAGCCACAGTAAGGTAATAAAAACGCTATTTTACCCTGTAACCCTTAAATTTTGAGAATACAGATGGATCTTGATTGAATTATAGCCCTGGATTAGGGATGGTCATTACTGAGTTGCTGCCACAACTGAGTGGTGTAGAGTCCTAAGGAATTTCTTACTCCAGCCTCTGCTATCCCCTCGGGTTTCCCTCCCCTTCTTTCTAGAAGTTGTTGCTGCCAGGGATGCCCATTTCTCTCTCCTGTTGAAGTCATCATGGCAAGAGTTCTTCATTTGCAGACAGGCAAAATTCCTCCTTTCATCCCCAGTTCAAATGTCCCTTCCTCAGAAAAACTTCCTTACTCCACCCCAAGCCCCATGCTAACCTGAGTCTTCATAGGTTATTAAATAACTTATTTCCGGGTTATCCTCATATCTTAAAAAGTAGAGAAAGTAGGTTTGAGTAAGTGAAAGTGCCTGTTGCCATTGCATTTCCCCTACCATCTACCACCATGAGAACTCATTGTGGCCCTAATCTCAACCCAGCTTCTGCAGTAAAATACCTGGGCTGGTCAGTGACTGAACTTTCTTCTCAAATGTTAGCTGACCTTTACTGAGTTTTTTTTTTTTTTTTTTTTGAGTGGAGTTTTGTTCCTTTTGCCCAGGCTGGAGTGCAATGGCTCACTGCACCCTCTGCCTCCCTGGTTCAAGTGATTCCCCTGCCTCAGCCTCCCAAGTAGCTTGGATTACAGGCACCCCTCCCCACCACGCCCAGCTAATTTTTGCATTTTTAATAAAGACAGGGTTTCACTACATTGGCCAGGCTGGTCTTGAACTCCTGATCTCAGGCGATGTGCCTGCCTCAGCCTCCCAAAGTGCTAGGATTACAGGCATGAGCCACCTCTCCCGGCCTGAGTTCTTTGTCTCAACTAAATTCACCATTACTAGCACTTTTGCCAATTTAAATCTTTTGTTATAGGGCCTACAAGATTTAACAACTAAAATTGGGGGCCCAAAGTAGAATGTTTTCAGTAAAAAATGAAGGAGCATAGGAGGGAGACTTTTTACGTCCTGTGTATTTCTCCACTGTCTCTGGCAATAAAAAGCCCTCAGGAAAGATTACTTGCTTCCAGTGTCAAATAGTAAGCGAAATGCTGGAAAATGCATTCTGTTTTACAGGCAACAGGGAAAGGCTTGGTTGAAAGCAATAGGCCTGTGGTGAGTCGGGTTTTCAGGGAACAGACTCTGAAATGAGATTTGCATGCAGGAGGTCTATAGGGAGCAACCTTGGGAACCTCCCCTTTAAGGGGGTGCTTTTGTTTTCCCATACTGACCCACCATTGGGTAGTGACTGGCCCTGGGGAAGGGTGGTGACTTTGGGCACAGCAGCTCCACTTGGCTGAGGGCAGTTTTTAGGGAGGAACTCAACTGTGAGCCATCAGTAGACAACACTCCCAGCATCTGGGGAAATGAGTGCCTCAGTTTATAAGGGCCTCCACTCTAAGACAACTTGAGAGGAATTAAGCAAATAATTTCTTAGTTCAATTCAATTTGTTATTAAATAATTTCTAGGCCAGGCGCGGTGACTCTTGTAATGTCAGCACTTTGGGAGGCTGAGGCGGGCAGATCACCTGAGGTCAGGAGTTCGAGACCAGCCTGGACAACATGGTGAAACCATGTCTCTACTAAAATACAAAAATTAGCCAGGCATGGTAGTGGGCACCTGTAATCTCAGCTACTCGGGAGGCTAAGGCAGAATAGTCACTTGAACCCAGGAGGCAGAGGTTGCAGTAAGCCGAGATTGTGCCATTGCACAATTGTGCCGAGATTGTGCCTGGGCAATAAGAGCAAACTTCCATCTCAAAAACAGTAATAATAATAATAATAATTTCTACTAGGAACTCAGAAAGTGCTGGGATGTAAAGATGAGCCATGAGCCTTCCTCAGAAGAAGCTTACAGTTGCATGGAACTTGGGAAGATAGACATGTTAATGCCTATTATGTTGCAGTAAATGTTGCAAGCAAAAAACAAATAATGATATTAACCAATAATAAAAGTAATAATAATAATGTAGGCATGCATGGGTAGCACAGAGGAACATAAAGGAAAACTGATATGCTGACCTGGAGAGTCATAAATTCAATTAACTAAGAAGGGAAAAGGAAAAGGAAACTAACATTTAGTTGATGGCTCTTCTTTGCTAGGGACTAAGCTAAGGTTTTTATACATTATTTCACTTAATTTCACACCAAATCTACAAAAAGAAAGAATAATTCTGATTGTGCAGATGAAGAAACGAGGGCTCCGGTGAATTAATAACTTGTCCAAGTCATAAGAGATGTTAGGGAGCAGAGGTGAGAACCTAGGAATGAATGGGTCCAGGACTTCCACTAAAGGACACAAAGCTTCGGAAGATAATTCCGAACAGAGTCTTAAAGGGTGGGGAAGACTTGGCAAAGAAGACTGCAAGAGCAATTCAGGCGGGAGTGCCAACATGAACAAAGGTTCTGAAGCTGTGACATGGCGCATGCTGGGGATGAGAGCACTTCAGGTCCTCGTCACTAAACGTGGGAGGCAAGGAGTGTTGAAAAATGGGAGCAGAGTGGTGTACAGGGGCCAGGTCTTAGAGGATCTCGTTTTCCATAAAAGAAGTACTCTCTTCTATAGGCCAGAGGGGACCAGGGAGGAATTTTAAATATGGTCAGATTTGTATTTTAGAAAGGCAGCTCTGGCTATGGTGTGCAGGGTGGATGCAAGACATCCCAGAAAGTGATGGGATTATGAAGTCAGTGGATCCTCAAGTGGGGCCTTTAGAAAAGTAGATAAGGGGTGGCCTCAAAAAGAAGGGGAAGCTAGCCTGGAACAGGCATCGAGAGATACTAATAAGAAAAAAAGGAGGATAACTTGGGGCTGAGATATGACCCCAGCCCAATCCTGCGGCTCCCATCTCGAGCCCCTCTGTGTACCCCAAGTCTTCAGCTCACAACCCTAGAGTTCTTACCCAGCCCCTTCACGTACTCACCTGGGAGTTCTTTGAACTCCTCATTCCAACATCACTCTCTCATGTCCTTACCTCTGCTGGGGACCCTAATTCATGCCCACACTGTGGAATCCGCTGCTAGAGTGACTTACAGCTGGAGAATCTTCTGTTCCACTGTAAATAAGGAGAAAGGTGCCTTTTTTCTTTTCTTTTCTTTCCTTCTCTTCTTCTTCTTCTTTTTTTTTTTTTTTTTTTTTGAGACAGTCTTACTTCATCTCCCAGGCTGGAGTGCAGTGAAGCAATCTCAGCTCACTGCAACTTCCACTTCCTGGGTTCAAGCGATTCTCCTGCCGCTGCCTCCAAGTAGCAGGGATTACAGGCGTGCACCACCACACCAGCTGATTTTTGTATTTTTTAGTAGAGACAGGGTTTCGCCATGTTGGCCAGGCTGGTCTTGAACTCCTGACCTCAGGTGGTACACTTGCCTTGGCCTCCCAAATTGCTGCAATTACAGACGTGAGCCACTGTGCCTAGTTGGAAATGTGTTCTTGAATCACAGGTAACTTCTTTTTCCAGAGAAAAATCATTACATGGGAGTTAGGCTGTAAGGTACTATTTGTACTGTTTTCAAGTGTTTTGTGAATAAAATAGGTTTTGAAGACTTGACTAGGAATCTGGACATCGTCTGCATTATTTCTTTAGGGACATGCATTCAGAACACGTTCTCAGAGTGAGGACAGCCTGTTCACTGCAGAACATATATGTACTGGGCCTAGAAATTAGTTCAAACACACTAGCTCACAAGAGAATCTTCTAGGTTAGGGTTCTTACCTAATGATGGTTTGTTGCTAAAAATGCAAGCTTTTGAACTCAATTCTCAGTCGGCAAGATTTAGTGGAAGTCCTGGACCCATTCATTCCTAGGTTCTCACCTCTGTTCCATAATATATCTTACGACTTGGACAAGTTATAATTCACCTGAGCCCTCGTTTCTTCATCTGCACAATCAGAATTATTCTTTCTTTTTGTAGAGTTGGTGTGATATTAAGTGAAATAATATACAAAAACCTTAGCTTAGTCCCTAGCAAAGAAGAGCCATCAACTAAATGTTAGTTTCCTTTTCGTTTCCCCTTCTTAGTCAATTGAATTTATGTTTTACTGAGAAAAGTAGAGGAAAGTACTCCAATGACAGTGTGTGTCACCAGAAATCTAAGAACATGGGAGGTCAGGGGAGAGAAAGGAAAATTTGTTGCTGCCTTCCCAGCCATCTTTCCAACTGGGAGCATCCCCTTTCCTGCTTTCTATCAGAAATGTGACAATCTATATGTCCATTTTCTCAGTCCAGCACCTTCCATTTACATCTGACAAATTCACAGAAGTGCTCTTTGTCCTTTAAGCTATTCCAGAAGCTAAAATGACTTAGAAATGAGCTATTTGTATAGGACAGCAGGTAGTCAAGGCACCAGACAGAGGGGATCATTATCCAGGTCATGCCCATTTGCTGGTCACATCAAATCTTTTGGTTTCCAAGGGAATCGCCCTGAATCACATTAAAAATTTGAGGATTTGTAAAGATAATAGGCCCAAGCACCCTTCCTCTTCTCCTGACAATTCTGTTGTAACTGAGTTCTGAATGCCAGGCATTGTCCATGCCATGAAATCTAGATGTCAGGCAGTCTGGGATTAACATAGTGCAAGGGGTGACAAACAGCATAAACATATCTGTCTCAATCCACCACAAAATAACGGCTTCAGGAGCCTGCTGACAGCTAACTGTGCTGAGCCGAAGTAATTAACTCATGTGTTTGTTGTCTCAGACAATCTGGGCATTGCTGCCTGACTGCTTCGAAGAAGGGGTTTATTTGGATTAAGTTTAGCAACTGCAGAGCAAATTTCCTTCACTTGCTGTTCCACAGTATTTGAGGCATTGTTTTTTGTCGTGTTTTTCAGTAACTTTCTCACACTTACACATCTGAGGAATTTTCTGGAGAATAGCTCTGCAGTGGCCCCCACAGCAGGGTACCACCTTTCAGAGTTGAAACAAGTCCTCACAGAACAGTCAATGTCATTTCCAGTTTGGGCACACTGTGTCCCAAGTTTACAATGAAAAACTCTGCTGTCTTGAAGAGACCTGTGGTTAATTACTGGTACAAACCTTGCATCAGGGAAGTCTTATGCCATCGTCCATGAAAGCGATCAAGTGTGAACACCAGTGCAGAGGGGCTGGTCTGGCTTTAACAGTCCTCACATGGTGCCAGAGTTGGTCGATGTCAGTTCATGTGCGTCTTAGGCAAAGAGTAGCAGCAAATCTCGTCAGGGATTTGTTGAGAGCATGCCTGTATCTTCCAATTTGTTCCCCTTGTGTTTGGAGACCTAACAAGGCTATCAGTGTTGATTTACTTTTTTTTTTGGCATTGTGCTACTGTGACCTTTTAGTCTTGAAACAGCCAAGGAGAGGTAAATCAAAGTAAATTCTGGGGATTATTTTTACTATAAAAGACTTTAGAAGAGCCAGAAAGTAGATTAGTGGTTGCCTAGGGCTAGGGGTGGAGGGGGGAAGGGAGTGACTGCTAACGGCTGCGGGATTTCTTTTCAAAGTGATGAAAATGTTCTAAAATTGGAAGGTGGTGATGTTTACACAACTTGGTGAATATACTAAAAAACATCGCATTGTACAACTTCAAGCAGGTAAATTTTGCGGTATGTGAATTATATATATCTCAATAAGCTGCTAAAAAGACTTTTGATGGAGAGAGATCAAACAAAATTGCACCTCTGAGAACAAATCAAGATTACTTGTGCCAAACATAAGTAAACCCAAGATTTTTCATTGTCAGTCACCCAGAACAAACTCCGTTAGGAGCCATCACCATCCCTTGAGAAATGTGCCTTTGCCATAAGCACTTTATCCATCCTGTAAAGGGATCAGCAGCACTTGGAGATCGCCCTTCAGGCCACACTCTGTCCCTTCATATGGATGTGTCCTGCTAGACCTCTGTTTTTCTGTCATAGCCAACATATTTATTGGAGGTGACAGTAAGAACTGTGGCTGGAGAGCACTGGGCAATTATTCATGCTTCACAGTGTGTTCTTTGTAAGTCAGTAGAATGACTAAAAGTTAAGCTGCTTCAGACTAAGGATATGTTTTGTGAGCACCGATGATTTCTTTTCATCGTCTTTAACAAATTGGATTTATGACTTGGATATGAGCAGAGTTTTTTTCCTTCCTTTTAATTATTGGTTTACTTTGGCAAATAGTAATTCAGTGACTGCAAAACAACCAGACAGACGGCATACGTGAGAGAAGGAACAAATTTGCAATCGTGAAATATAAGTTGTCTGAGGTCATTCACCTATTGAAAATTGGTAAAGGTTTTAAAATGTGACAATACCCAGTATAATCAAGGTTTGGACACAAAGAGCAATCTTGTGGCTCCATTGCTAATGATGGCCTTAAACATGCTCATTTTAGTTCAATAATTCTACTGCTATTAACTTATCTCAAAGAAATAATCAAAGTAGCCCAGAAACAATGCTTTCCCTAGGATATCTTAAATGTTCAACATTTAGAGGAATAACTTGAACCTGGGAGATGGAGGTTGCAATGAACCAAGATTTACCCACTTGAAGTTGTAAAATTTACCCACTTGAAGTTGTACAATAAATAGTCCAACTAAAACTAGACAATAGAATGTTATGCATAAAACTCATAGAAATATGTACATACTGACAGAAAAATGCACTGTAGTACTAAAATGCTTAGAAAAAATAAGAATATGGGCTGGGCCAGTGGCTCACGCCTGTAATCCAAGCACTTTGGGAGGCCCAGGCAGGCAAATCACCTGAGGTCAGGAGTTCAGGACCAGCCTGGGCAACATGGTGAAACCCAGCCTCTACTAAAAATACAAAAATTAGTTGGATGTGGTGGTGGACACCTGTAATCCCAGCTACTCGGGAGGTTGAGGCAGAAGAATCACTTGAACCTGGGAGGTGGAGGTTGCCATGAACCAAGATCACACCATTGCACTCCAGCCTGTGTGACGGAGCGAGACTCCATCTCAAAAACATAAAAAATAAATAAGAATTCGTGTCCAGGCGTGGTGGCTTACACCTGTAATCCCAGCACTTCGGGAGGCTGAGGCAGGCAGATCACGAGGTCAGGATTTCAAGACCAGTCTGACTAACATGGTGAAACCCCATCTCTGCTAAAAATACAAAACTTAGCTGGGCATGGTGGCACATGCCCGTAATCCCAACTACTTGGGTGGCCGAGACAGGAGAATTTCTTGAAACCAGGAGGTGAAGGTTGCAGTGAGCTGAGATGGTGCTGTTGCACTCCAGTCTGGGTGATAAAGCAAGACTCCATCTCCAAAAAAAAAAAAAGAATTTGGGCCGGGCGCGGTGGCTCAAGCCTGTAATCCCAGCACTTTGGGAGGCCGAGGTGGGTGGATCACGAGGTCAAGAGATCGAGACCATCCTGGTCAACATGGTGAAACCCCGTCTCTACTAAAAATACAAAAAATTAGCTGGGCATGGTGGCGCGTGCCTGTAATCCCAGCTACTCGGGAGGCTGAGGCAGGAGAATTGCC
>PVHO010010513.1:0-78190 GCA_004024885.1 Saguinus imperator | reverse complement strand
GAGAGGAGGATACACAAAGTAGAGGGTGGGTACACACATGAGAGAGGAGGATACACACAGGAAAGAGGGGGGATACACACAATAAAGAGGGGGATACACACAATAAAGAGGGGGATACACACAGAAAAGCATAGGATACACAAAGGCGAGAGAAGGAATACACGAAGGGGAGAGGGGGTATACTAACAGGAGAGAGGGGGATACACACAGGAGAGTTGGGCATACCCAGAGAAGTGAGAGGCTACACACTGGAGAGAGTGGGATACACACAGAAGGAGGAAGATACACACAGTAAAGAGAAGGATACACACAGGAGAAAGTAAGATACACACAGGAGAGAGACGGATACACAAAAGAGAGAGGAGCATACACACAGGAGAGAGCGATACACACAAGAGAGAAGGGATCCACCCAGGAGAGACGAAATACACATAGGAGAGAGGGGTATACACACAGGAGAGGGGTATACACACGAGAGAGGAGGATACACGCAGAAGAAAGGAGGATACACGCAGCACAGAAGAGGATACCCGCAGGAGAGAGGCGGATACACACAGGAGAAAGAAAAATACACACTGAAGGGAAGGGGGATACACACAAGAGAGAGAATGATAACACAGAAGAGAAAAGGATACACACAGAAGAGAAAAGAATACACACAGAAGCAAGGGGGATACACACAAAAGAGAGGAGGATACACACAGATGAAAGGAGGACACACAGAGGAGAGGGCGATACACAGAAGAGAGAGGTGGATCCACACAGGAGAGAGGGGAGTACACATAGGAGAGAGGGGTATACACACAAATGAGGAAAATACACAAAAAAGAGAGGGGGTGCACACAGGAGAGAGAAGAATACACACAGGAAAGGGTGATACACACAGGAGAGAGGTGCATAAACACAGAAGAGAGGAGGATACACAGAGAAGAGAGGACGAAACAAACAGGAGAGAGGAGATACACACAAGAGAGAGGGGACACACACAGGAGAAAGGGGTGATACACACAGGAAAGAAAGGTGTTACACACAGAAGGGGGGAACACACAAGAAAGCGGAGGGATACACGCAGGAGAAAGGAGGATACACGCAGGAGACAGGAGGATACACACAGGAGAGAGGAGTATACACACAGGAGAAGGGCATACACAGGAGAGAGGGGGATACACACAGGAGATTTGGATACATAAAGGAAACAGGGAAATATACACAAGAGAGAGGGGGATACACACAGGAGATGGGAATACACACAAGAGAGAGGATATACACACAGAAGAGGGGAATACACACAGAAGAGAGGGGCATACAGACAGGAGAGAGGAAAATAAATATAGAAGAGAGGAAGATACACAAAAAAGAGAGGAGGATACACGCAGGAGAGAGGAGTATACACAGAAGAGAGGTTAATACACAGAGGAGAGAGGGCGTTACACACAGGAGAGAGGGTGGATACACACAGGAGAGAGGAGGATACACACAAGAGAGAGGAGGATACACACACAAGAGAGGAGCATACACACAGGAGAGAGAATGATACGCACAGGAGAGACGGGAATTCACAAAATAGAGAGGGGGATATACACAGGAGAGAGGGGGATACACACAGGAGAGAGGGGTATACACACAGGTGAGGGAAATACACAAAAAAGAGAGGTGCATACACACAGGAGAGAGAAAAGATACACACAGGAGAGAGGAGGATACACACAAGAGAGAGGGGGATAAACACAGGAGAGAGAATGTATACCCAAAGTTAAGAAGAAGATACACACAGGAGAGAGAAAGATAAAAACAAAAGAGAGGATGATACACACAGGAGAGTAAAGGATACACAGAGCAGAGAAAAGGATACACATAGTAGAGGGGGATACACACAGAAGAGAGGGGCATACACAAAGGAGAGAGAATGATACATAGAGGATGCAGGAGGATGCACACAGAAGAGAGAAAGATATACACAGGAGAGAGGGAGGATACCCACTGGAGAAAAGAAAATACACACAGGACGGAGGAGGATACACACAGAATAGAAAAGAATACACACAGGAGAGAGGAGGATGCACACAAGAGGGAGGATGATACTCACAGGAGAGAGGAGGATCCCCACAGATGAAAGAAGAATACACTGAGAAGAAAAAATGATACACACAGGAGAGAGTGGAATACACACAGGGGGAGGAAGATACACACAGGAAAGAAGAGGATACACACATTAGAGAGGAAGATACACACATGAGAGAGGAGAATACACAAAAGAGATAAAAGAATACACAAAGGAGAGGCTGATATACACAGGATAGAGGGGGATACACACAGGAAAAAAAGGATACACGCAGAAGAGGGGGATACACTGAGGAGAGAGGAGGATACACACAAAAGAGAGTAGGATACAGAAAGGAGAGAGGAGAATACACACGTTAAAGGAGGATACACACAGGAGAGAGGAGAATACACACAGGAGAGAGGGGAATACACTCAGGAGAGTCGGGATACAAACAGGAGAGTGCGGCATACACAAATGGGGAGGGGGATACACACAGGAGAGAGGAGGATACACACAAGAGAGAAAAATACACGCAGGAGAAAAAACGATACACATAGGAATGAGGGGGATAAACGCAAAACAGAGAAGGATAAACAGCAGAGTGGAGGATACACACAGGAGAGAGGAAGGTACACATAGGAGAGAGAAGGATACACAAATGAGAGGAAAAGATACACACAGGAGAGAAGAGAATACACAAAAGAAACAAAGGCATACACAAAGGAGAGGCTAATACACACAGGATAGAGGGGGATACACACAGGAAAGAAATGATACTCACAGAAGAGTGGGATACACACAGGAGAGAGGGGCATACACACAGAAGAGAGGAGAATATACACAGAATAGAGGAGGATACACACAATAAGAGGAGAATACACACAGGAGAGAGGGGGTGTACACACAAGAGAGAAGAAAGCACACACAGGAGAGAGGAGGATACACACAGGAGAGAGTGGGATGCACACAAAAGAGAGGAGGATACAGAAAGGAAAGAGGAGGATACACACAGAAGAGAAAATGATACAAACAGGAGAGAGGAGGATACACACGTGAAAGGATGATACACACAGGAGAGAAGAGGATACACACAAAAGAGAGGGGAATACACTCAGGAGAGTGGTGGATGCAAACAGGAGAGTGTGGCATACACAAAGGGGGAGGGGGATACACACAGGAGAGAGGAGGATACACACAAGAGAGAGAAAAATACACACAGGAGAAAGGAGGATACACACAGGAATGAGGAGGATAAACGCAAAAGAGAGGAGGATAAACACAGCAGAGTGGAAGATACACACAGGAAAGAGTGGGATACACACAAGAGAAAGGGATACACATAAGAGAGTGGGGCATACACATAGAAGAGAGGGGGGATACACAGAGGAAACAAGGGGATACCCACAGGGGGAGAAGGATAATGACAGGAGGGAGAAGGATACACACAAAATAGAATAGGATACAGACAGAAGAGAGAAAAATACACGCAGGAGAGAGGAAAATTTACACAGGAGAGAGGAGGATACACAAAGAAGAGAGGAGGATACACAAAGAAGAGAGGAGGATACACGCAGGAGAGACGAGGATACACACAGTGGAGAGGAGGAATACACACAGGAGAGGGGGATACAAACAGAAGAGAAAAGAATACAAACAGAAGAGAAAATAATACAAACAGGTGAGAGGAGTATACGCACAGGAGAGAGGAGGATACACACAGGTGAGAGGAGAAAACACACAAAAAATAGGGGTATAAACACAGGAGAGAGGGTGATACACACAGAAGAAAGGTGATACGCACAGGAAATGGGAGGGTACACAGAGGAGAGAGGAAGATACACAAAGGAGAAAGGAGGATACACAAGAAAGAGGGGGATACACACAGGAGAGAGGGTGATATAACGAAAAGAGAGAAGGATACACACAGGAGAGAAAAGGAAACACACAGGAGAGGG
The DNA here is from genome assembly GCA_004024885.1 of Saguinus imperator. Classification (NCBI taxonomy): domain Eukaryota; kingdom Metazoa; phylum Chordata; class Mammalia; order Primates; family Cebidae; genus Saguinus; species Saguinus imperator. The sequence goes on along the minus strand of PVHO010010513.1, from coordinate 74,191 downwards.
GAATACACACAAGAGAAAGGGGAATACACACAGGAGAGAAGAGAATACACACAGGAGAGGGGAATACAAACAGAAGAGAGAAGCGTACACACAGGAGAAAAAAGGATACACACAGCAGAGAGGAGAATACACAGAGGAGAGAGGGGACACCCACAGAAGAGTGGAGGATACACATAGGAGAGAGGGGGGATATACACGGAGAGAGGGGAGATACACACAAGAGAGAAAGGGAATACACTCAAGAGAGAGGAGGAATACACACAGGAGAGAGGAGGATACACATAGGAGAGAGCAGGATACACACAGGAGAGAGGAAGATACACACAGAAAAAAAAGTACACACAGTAGAGAAGAGAATACCCACAGGAGAGAGAAGGATACACACAGGAGAGGAGTGATACACACAGGAGAAAAGGGGTACACACCAGAGAGAGGAAGACACACACATATGAAAGAAGAATACACATAGGAGAGAGGGGGATACACACAGGAGAGTGGTGATACACACAGCAGAAAGGGGAATACACACAGGAGAGAAGATGAACCACACAGGCGAAAGGAGGATACACACAGGAGAGGGAAATACACAAAGTAGAAAAAAGCATGCAAGCAGGAAAGGGGGATACACACAGAAGAAAGGGGGATACACACAGGAGAGGGGAGGATACACACAGGAGAAGGGGATACACACAGGAGAGAAGATGATACACATATGAGAGAGGAAAATACGAAGAGGCGAGAGGGGATACACACAGGAGAAAGGGGGGGTACACACAGAAAAAGGGGTTATACACAGGAGAGAGGGGGAAACACACAGGAGAGAGGAGGGATACACAGAGGATAAAGGAATATCCACGCAGGAGAGAGAAAAATACACACAGGAGAAAAACGGATACACACAGGAGAGGGGGATACACAAAGTAGAGAGGGGCATGGACACAGAAAAAAAGAATACACACAGGAGAAAAAAGGATACACACAAGAGAGAAAAGGATACACACAGAAGAGGGGATACACACAGCAGAGAGGAGCATACACACAGAAGCGAGGAATACACACACAGAAGAGAGGAAGATACAAAAAGGAGAGAGGGGATACACACAGGAGAAAGGGGGGATACACACAAGAGAGAAAGGAATTACACACAGGAGAGAGGGGAGAAACACACAGGAGAGAGGAGAGATACACACAGGAGAAAGGAAGACACACACAGGAGAGTAGAAAATACACACAGGAGAGGAGGATACACACAGGAAAGAGGAGGATACACACAGAAGAGAAGAGGATACACAAATGAAGGAGGAGGATACACACAGAAGAAAGGAGAATACACACAGGAGAGGGGCATACACACAGGAGAGAGGGGATACAAAAAAATTGGATACACACAGGAGACAGTGTAATACACACAGGAGAGAGGCAGATACACACAGGAGATGCGGACACAGAGAGGAGAGAGGGAGATACATAATAAGAAAGGAGAATACACACAAGACAGAGGGGCATAGACACAGTAGAGAGGAGGATACACACAGGAAAGAGGGGGATACAAACAGGAAAGTGTGGAATACACACAGGAGGAAGGGAGATACACAAAGAAGAGAGGATGATTCACAAAAAAGAGGGGAAATACACAGGAGAGAGGAGAATACAAACAGGCGAGAGGGATACACACAGGAGACGGGGAAGTACACACAGGAGAGAGGGGGATACACACAGGAGAGGGGGACACACAGAGGAAAGAGGTGCATACACACAGGAGAGAGAAGAATACATACAAAAGAGGGGGGATACACACAGGAGATGGTGGATACACACAGGAGAGAGGAGGATACAAATAGAAGAGAGGGGTATACACAGAGCGGGAGAAGGATAAATACAGGAGAGAGGAGGATACACACATAAGGGAAGAGGATACAAAAAGAAGAGAGGAGAAAACACGCAGGAGAGAGGAGGATACACAGAGGAAAGGGGGAGATACACACAGGAGGAATGGGGATACACAAAAAAGGAGGGGGATAACCACAGGAGAGAGGAGAATACACACAAGCCAGAAGAGGATACACACAGGATAGAAAAGGATACACACAGGAGAGAGGAGGATACACACAGGAGAGAGGGAGATACAAACAGGAAAGTGCGGCATACACAAAGGAGGGAGGGGGATACACAAAGGAGAGAGGGGGATACACACAGGAGAGAGGAGGATACACACAGGAGAGAGGGGGATACACACAGCAGAGATTAGGATACACTCAGGAGAGAGGAGGATACACACAGGAGAGCGGAGGATACACAAAGGAGAGAAGGAAACACACAGTAGAGAGGAAGATACACACAGGTGAAAGGTGTACACAAAGAAGTGGGGGAAATGCACACAGAAGAGAAGGGGATACACACAGGAGAGGAAGATACACACAGTACAAAAAAAGCACACAAAAAATAGAGAGGAGGATACACACAGCAGTGAGGGGAAATACACACAGGAGAGAGGAGGATACCCACAGGACAGTGGGGCATAGACACAGTATGGAGGGAGATAAAAACAGGAGAGGGTTGGTACACAAAGGGTGAGAAGGATAAATAGAGAAGGAAGGAAAATACACATAAAAGGAATAACTTAGTGAGTTCACCTTAGTGAGTTAAATCTTTCTTTAGATTCAGGAGTTAGAAACACGTTTCTGGTAAAAGCTGCGTTTGGACATTCCTGAGTGAATGGGAGTATATGCAGTAATGAGAAATATCTTCTTCTATAACCAAAACGAAGCTATCTAACAGAACGGTTGCCGATGTGTGCATTCAACATACAGAGTTAAACTGGTGCGATTATGCAGCAGGTTTCAAAGGCTTTCTGTGGAGAATATCGCAACAGGCATTTCCAGCAGAATGGCCAAATATAACAAAATAGCAGTAAAACTGCTCCTAAAACACAGAAAAAACGTATCCTTCAATTTGCACTACTGTTGTTCAACTCAGTGAGATAAATCTCTCTTTAGATTCAGGAGTTAGAAACAAGTTTCTGGTAAATGTTCTGTTTGGACATTCCTGAGTGAATGGGCATATATGCTGTAATGAGAAATATCTGGTTCTAAAACCAAAACGGATCTATCTAACAGAACGGTTGTCAATGTGTGCATTCAACTTACAGAGTTAACCTGGTGTTTTTATGCGGCAGTTTGGAAAGGCTTTCTGTGGAGAATCTCAAAACAGGCATTTCCAGCAGAATATCCGCATCTAACAAAATTGCAGTAAAACTGTTCCTATAACACAGAATAAACGTATCCTTCCATCTGCTCTGCTGTGCCTTTGTTCAACTAAGTAAGTTAAACCTCTCTTAAGATTCAGGAGTAAAAAACACGTTTCTGGTAAAAGCAGCGTTTGGACATTCCTGAGTGAATTTGTGTATATCCTGTAATGAGAAATACCTGGTTCTAAAACCAAAACGGAGCTACCTAACAGAACGGTTGTCAATGTGTGCATTCAACTTACAGAGATAAACTCTTGTGTTTACGCGGCAGTTTGGAAAGCCTTTCTGTGGAGAATCACAAAACAGGCATTTCATCTAGAATATCCGCATATAAAAAATTGCAGTAAAACTGCTCCTAAAACAAAGAAAAAACGTATCCTTCAATCTGCTCTGCTTTCCGTTTGTTCAACTTAGTGAGTTAAATCTCTCTTTAGATTCAGGAGTTAGAAACACCTTTCTGGTAAAAGCTGCGTTTGGACATTCCTCAGTGAATGGGAGTATATGCTGTAATGAGAAATACCTGGTTCTAAAACCAAAACGGAGCAATCTAACAGAATGGTTGTCAATGTGTGCATTCAACTTACAGAGTTTAGCTTATGGGTTTATGCGGCAGTTTGGAAAGGCTTTCTGTGGAGAATCTCAAAACAGGCATTTCCAGCAGAATTCCCGCATCTAACAAAATAGCAGTAAAACTGTTTCTAAAACACAGAAGAAATTTATCCTTCAATCTGCTCTGCTTTGCGTTTGTTCAACTACGTGAGTTAAATCTGTCTTTAGATTCAGGAGTTAGAAACACGCTTCTGGTAAAAGCTCGGTTTGGACATTCCACAGTGAATTGGAGTATATGCTGTAATGAGAAATATCTGGTTCTAAAACCAAAACTGAGCTATCCAACAGAATGGTTGTCAATGTGTGCATTCAACTTACAGAGTTAAACTCATGTGTTTATGCGGCAGTTTGGAAAGGCTTTCTGGGGAGAATATCAAAACAGGCATTTCCAGCAGAATTCCCGGTTATATCACAATGGCAGTAAAACTGTTCCTAAAACACAGAAGAAACATTTCCTTCAATCTGCTCTGCTGTGTGTTTGTTCAACTACGTGAGTTAAATCTCTCTTTAGATTCAGGAGTTAGAAAGATGTTTCTGGTAAAAGCTCTGTTTGGACATTCCACAGTGAATGGGAGTACATGCTGTCATGAGAATTATCTGGTTCTAAACCCAAAACGGAGCCATCTAACAGAATGGTTGTCAATGTGTACATTCAACTTACAGAGTTAAACTCATCTGTTTATGCGGCAATTTGGAAAGGCTTTCTGTGGAGAATCTCAAAACAGGCATTTCCAGCAGAATTCCCGCATATAACAAAATAGAAGTAAAACTGTTCCTAAAACACAGAAGAAAGGTATCCTTCAAACTGCTCTGCTGTGCGTTTGTTCAACTAAGTGAGTTAAACCTATCTTTTGATTCAGGAGTTAGAAACACGTTTCTGGTAAAAGCTGCGTTTGGACATTCCGCAGTAAACGGAAGTATATGCTGTAATGAGAAAATCTGGTTCTAAAACCAAAACGGAGCAATCTAACAGAATGTTTGTCAATGTGCACATTCAACTTACAAAGTTAAACTCATGTGTTTATGTGGCAGTTTTGAAAGGCTTTCTGTGGAGAATCTCAAAACAGGCATTTCCAGCAGAATTCCCGGATATAACACAATGGCAGTAAAACTGTTCCTAAAACACAGAAGAAACGTATCGTTAAATCTGATTTGCTGTGCGTTTTTTCAACTAAGTGAGTTAAATCTGTCTTTAGATTTAGGAGATAGAAAAACCTTTCTGATTAAAGCTGCGTTTGGACATTCCACAGTGAATGGCAGTATATGCTGTCATGAGAATTATCTGGTTGTAAAACCAAAACGGAGTTATCTAACAGAATGGTTGTCAATGTGTGCATTCATCTTACAGAGTTAAACTCATCTGTTTATGCGGCAATTTGGAAAGGCTTTCTGTGGAGAATCTCAAAACAGGCATTTACAGCAGAATTCCCGCATATAACAAAATAGCAGTAAAACTGTTTCTAAAACAGAGAAACAACGTATGCTTCAATCTACTCTGCTGGGCGTTTGTTCAGCTAAGTCAGTTAAATCTCTTTTTAGAGTCAGGAGTTAAAAACACGTTTCTGGTAAAAGCTGCGTATGAACATTTCACAGTGAATGGGAATATACGCTGTAATGAGAAAATCTGGTTCTAAAACCAAAACGGAGCAATCTAACAGAATGTTTGCCAATGTGTACATTCAACCTACTGAGTTAAACTCATTTGCTTATGCGGAAGTTTGGAAAGGCTTTCTCTGGAGAATCTCAAAAAAGGCATTTCCAGCAAAATTTCCGCATATAAAACAATAGCAGTAAAACTGTTCCTAAAACACAGAAGAAACGTAACCTTCAGTCTGCTCTGCTGCTCTACTAAGTGAGTTAAACCTGTCTTTTGATTCAGGATTTAGAAACACGTTTCTGGTAAAAGCTGCGTTTGCACATTCCGCAGTAAACAGAAGGATGTGCTGTAATGAGAATTTTCTGGTTCTAAAACCAAAACGGAGCTATTTAACAGGATGGTTGTCAATGTGTGCATTCAACTTAAAAAAATTAAACTCATGTGTTTATGCGGAAGTTTGGAAAAACTTTCTGTGGAGAATCTAAAAACAGGCATTTCCAGCAGAATTTCCGCATATAAGACAATAACAGTAAAACTGTTCCTAAAACACAGAAGAAACGTATACTTCAATCTGCTCTGCTGTGCGTTTGTTCAACTAAGTGAGTTAAATCTCTCTTTAGATTCAGGAGTTAGAAACACGTTTCTGGTAAAAGCTACGTTTTCACATTCGACAGTGAATGGGAGTATATGCTGTAATGACAAATAGCTGGTTCTAAAACCAAAACGGAGCTATCTAACAGAATGGTTGTCAATGTGTGCATTCAACTTTCAGAGTTAAACTCACGTATTTATGCGGCAGTTTGGAAAGTCTTTCTGTGGAGAATCTCAAAACAGGCATTTCCAGCAGAATTCCCGCATATAACAAAATAGCAGTAAAACTGTTCCCAAAACACAGAAGAAATGTATTCTTCAATTTGTTCTGCTGTGCGTTTGTTCAACAAAGTCAGTTAAATCTCTCTTTTGATTCAGGAGTTAGAAATACGTTTCTGGTAAAAGCTTCGTTTGGACATTCCGCAGTGAACGGGAATATATGCTGTAATGAGAAAATCTGGTTCTAAAACAAATACGGAACTATATAACAGAATGGTTGTCAAGATGTGCATTCAACTTACAGAGCTAACTTCTTGTGTTTCTTCAGAAGTTTGGAAAGGCTTTCTGTGGATAATCTCAAAACAGGAATTTACATTAAACTTCCTGCATATAACAAAATAGCAGTAAAACTTTTCCTAAAACATAGAAGAAACGTATGCTTCAATCTGCTCTGCTGTGCATTTGTTCAACAACGTGAGTTAAATCTCTCTTTAGATTCAGGAGTTAGAAACACGTTTCTGGTAAAAGCTGCATTTGGACTTTCCGCCCTGAATGAGAGTATATGCTGTAATGAGAAATATATGGTTCTAAAACCAAAACGAAGCTATCTAACAGAATGGTTGTCAATGTGTGCATTCAACATAGAGAGTTAAACTCATGTGTTTATGCTTAAGTTTGGAAAGGCTTTTTGTGGAGAATCTCAAATCAGGCATTTCCAGCAGAATTTCCGCATATAACACAATAGCAGTAAAACTGTTTCTAAAACACAGAAGAAACGTATCCTTCAATCTGCTCTGCTGTGCGTTTCTTCAACTAAGTGAGTTAAATCTGTCTTTAGATTCAGGAGTTAGAAGCACTTTTCTCGTAAAAGCTGTGTTTGGACATTCCACAGTAAATGGTAGTATATGGTGTAATGAGAAATATCTGGTTCTAAAACAAAAACGGAGCAATCTAACAGAATGGTTGTCAATGTGTGCATTCAACTTACAGAGTTAAACTCATGTGTTTATGTGGCAGATTGGTAAGGCTTTCCGTGGAGAATCTCAAAACAGGCATTTCCAACAGAATTCCCGGATATAACACAATGGCAGTAAAACTGTTCCTAAAACACAGAAGAATTGTATCCTTCAATCTCCTCTGATGTGTTTTTGTTAAACTAAGTGAGTTAAATATGTCCTTAGATTCCGGAGTTAGAAACACGTTTCTGGTAAAAGCTGCGTTTGGACATTCCACCATGAATGGGATTATATGCTGTAATGAGAAATATCTGGTTCTAAAACTAAAACGGAGATATCTAACAGAATGGTTGTCAACGTGTGCATTCAACCTACAGTGTTAAACTCATGTTTTTATGCGCAAGTTTGGAAAGGCTTCCTGTGGAGAATCTCAAAACAGGCATTTCCAGCAGAATTCCCGCATATAACAAAATAGCAGTAAAAGTGTTCCTAAAACACAGAAGAAACGTATCCTTCAATGTGCTCTCCTGTGCGTTTGTTCAACTAAGTGAGTTAAATCTCTCTTTAGATTCAGGAGATAGAAACACCTTTCTGGTAAAAGCTGCGTCTGGACATTCAAAAGTAAATGGGAGTATAAGCTATAATGAGAAAATCTGGTTCTAAAACTAAAACGGAGAAATCTAACAGAATGGTTGTCAATGTGTGCATTCAACTTAGAGAGTTAAACTCATGTGTTTATGTGCAAGTTTGGAAAGGCCTTCTGTGGAGAATCTCAAAACAGGCATTTACAGCAGAATTCCCGTATATAACACAATAGCAGTAAAACTGTTTCTAAAACACAGAAGAAACGTATTTTTCAATCTGCTCTGATGTGCGTTTGTTCATCTAAGTGAGTTAAATCTGTCTTTGCATTCAAGAGTTAGAAACACGTTTCTGGTAAAAGCTGCATTTGGACATTCCACAGTGAATGGGAGTATATGCTGTAATGAGAAAATCTGGTTCTAAAACCAATACGGACCTATCTAACAGAATGGTTGTGAAGGTGTGCATTCAACTTACACAGCGAAGCGCATTTGTTTCGGCGGGAGTGTAGAAAGGCTTTCTGTGGATAATCTTAAAACAGGAATTTACAGCAAATTTCCCACATATAACAAAATAGCAGTAAAACTGTTTCTAAATCATAAAAGAAACGTATGCTTCAATCTGCTCTGCTGTGCGTTTGTTCAACTAAGTCAGTTAAATCTCTCTTCAGAGTAAGGGATTAAAAACATGATTCTGGTAAAAGCTGCATTTGGACATTCCGCAGTGAATGGAAGTGTACGCTGTAATGACAAAAACTGGTTCCAAATCCAAAACGGAGCCATCTAACAGAACGGTTACCAATATGTGCATTAAACTTAGAGATTTAAACTCATTTGTTTAGGCGGAAGTTTGGAAAGGCTTTTTGTAAAGAATCTCAAAAAAGGCATTTACAGCGAAATTTCCGCATATAACACAATAGCAGTAAAACTGTTCCTAAAACACAGAAGAAACGTATAGTTCAATCTGCTCTGCTGTGCGTTTTTTCAACTAAGTGAGTTAAACCTGTCTTTTGATTCAGGAGCTACAAACACGTTTCTGGTAAATGCTGCGTTTGCACATTCCACAGTGAATGGGAGTATATGCTGTAATGAGAAATATCTGGTTCTAAAACCAAAACGGAGCTATCTAACAGAATGGTTGTCAATGTGTGCATTCAACTTACAGAGTTAAACTCGTGATTATGCGGTAGTTTGGAAAGGCTTTTTGTGGACAAACTCAAAACAGGCATTTCCAGTAGAATTCTCGCGTATAACAAAATAGCAGTAAAAGTGTTCCTAAAACACAAAAGAAACGTATCCTTAAATCTGCACTACTGTGCGTTTGTTCAAATAGGTGAGTTAAATCTCTCTTTAGATTCAGGAGTTAGAAACACGTTTCTGGTAAAAGCTGCGTCTGGACATTCAAAAGTGAATGGGAGTATATGCTGTAATGAGAAAATTAGGTTCTAAAACCAAAACGAAGCAATCTAACAGAATGGTTGTCAATGTGTGCATTCAACTTACAGATTTAAACTCATGTGTTTATGCGGCAGTTTGGAAAGGCTTTCTGTGGAGAAAACCAAAACAGGCATTACCAGCAGAATTCCTGCATATAACAAAATAGCAGTAAAACTGTTCCTAAAACACAGAAGAAACCTATTATTCAATCTGCTCTGCTGTGAGTTTCTTCAACTACGTGAGATAAATGTCTCTTTAGATTCAGGATTTAGAAACACGTTTCTGGTAAAATCTGCATTTGAACAATCTGCAGTGAATGGGAGTATATGCTGTAATGAGAAATATCTTGTTCTAAAACCAAATCGGAGCTATATAACAGAATGGCTGTCAATGTGTGCATTCAACTTACAGAGTTAAACTCAAGTGTTTATGCGGCAGTTTGGAAAGGCTTTCTGTGGAGAATCTCAAAAGATCCATTTCCAGCAGAATTCCCGCATATAACAAAATAGCAGTAAAACTGTTTCTAAAACACAAAAGAAGCGTATTCTTCAATCTGCTCTGCCGTGCGTTTGTTCAACTAAGTGAGTTATATCTCCCTTTAGATTCAGGAGTTAGAAACACGTTTCTGGTAATGACTGCATTTGGACATTCAGCAGTGAATGGGAGAATATAATGTAATGAAAAATATCTGGTTCTAAAACCAAATCGGAGCTATATAACAGAATGGTTGTCAATCTGTGCATTTAACTTACAGGGTTAAACTCATATGTTTATGTGGCAGTTTGGAAAGGCTTTCTGTGGAGAATCTCAAAACAGGCATTTTCAGCAGTATTCCCACATATATCAAAATAGCCGTAAAACTGTTCCTAAAACACAGAAGAAACGTATCCTTCAATCTGCTCTGCTGTTCCTTTGTTCAACTAAGTGAGTTAAATCTTCCTTTAGATTCAGGAGTTAGAAACATGTTTTTGGTAAAAGCTGAATTTGGACAATCTGCAGTTAATGGGAGTATATGCTGTAATGATAAATATCTGGTTCTAAAACTAAAACGGAGCTATCTAACAGAATGGTTGTCAATGTGTGCATTCAAATTACAGAGTTAAACTCATGTGTTTATGCAGAAGTTTGGAAAGGCTATTTGTGGAGAATTTAAAAATAGGCATTTCCAGCAGAATTCCCGCATATAAGAGAATAGAAGTAAAACTCTTCCTAAAACACGGAAGAAACATATGCTTCAATCTGCTTTGCTGTGCGTTTGTTCAACTATGTGAGTTAAATCTCTCTTTAGATGCAGGAGTTAGAAACACGTTTCTGGTATTAGCTGCGTTTGGACATTTCACAGTGAATGGGAGTGTATGCTGTAATGAGAAATATCTGGTCCTAAAACCAAAACGGAGCTATCTAACAGAATGGTTGCCAATGTGTGCATTCAACTTACAGAGTTAAACTCACGTGTTTATGCGGCTGTTTGAAAAGGCTTTCTGTGGAGAATCTCAAGCGGGCATTTCCAGCAGAATTCCCACATATAAGAAAATAGTAGTAAAACTCTTCCTGAAACACAGAAGAAACGTATTCTTCAATCTGCTCTGCTGTGCATTTGATCAACTACGTGAGTTAAATCTCTCTTTAGATTCAGGAGGTAGAAACAAGTTTCTGGTTAAAGCTGAGTTTGGACATTCCGCGGTGAATGTGATTATATCCTGTAATGAGAAACATTTTTTTCTAAATCGAAAATGGAGCTATCTAACAGAATGGTTGTCAATGTGTGCATTCACCTTACAAAGTTAAACACATGTGTTTCTAAGTCAGTTTGAAAAGGCTTTCTTTGAAGAATCTCAAAATAGGTCTTTCCAGCAGAATTATCACATATAACAAAAAAGCAGTATAACTCTTCCTAAAAAATAGAAGAATCGTATCCTTCTATCTGCTCTGCTGTGCGTTTCTTCAACTAAGTGAGTTCAATCTTTCTGTAGATTCAGGAATAAGAAACAAATTTGTGGTAAAAGCTGCGTTTGAACATTCCCGAGTGAATGGGAGTATACACTGTAATGAGAAATATCTGGTTCGAAAATCAAAGCGGTGCAATCAAACAGAATGATTGTCAGTGTGTGCATTCATCTTACAGAGTTAAACTTATGTGTTTATGCGGCAGTTTGGAAACGCTTTCTGTGGAGAATCTCAAAACAGGCATTTCCAGCAGAATTCCCGCATATAACAAAATAGCAGTAAAACTGTTTATAAAACACAGAAGAAACGTATACTTATATCTCCTCTGCTGTGCGTTTGTTCAACTAACTGAGTTCAATCTCTCTTTAGATTCAAGAGTTAGAAACACGTTTCTGGTGTAAGCTGCGTTTGGACATTCCCGAGTGAATGGGAGTATATGCTGTAATGAGAAATATCTTGTTCTAAAACCAAATCGGAGCTATATGCAGCAGTTTGGAAAGGCTTTCTGTGGAGAATCTCAAAACAGCCAATTCTAGCAGAATTCCTGCTTGTAATAAAAGAGCAGTAAAACTGTTCCTAAAACACAGTAGAAACGTATCCTTCAATCTGCTCTGCTCTGCGTTTTTTCAAGTAAGTGAGTTAAATCTCTCTTTAGATGCAGGAGTTAGAAACACGTTTCTGGTAAAAGCTGCATTTGTACATTCTGCAGTGAATGGGAGTATATGCTGTAATGTTAAATATCTGGTTCTAAAACCAAAACGGTTTCAAGTAAGTGAGTTAAATCTCTCTTTATATTTAGGAGTTAGAAACACTTTCTGGTAAAACTGCATTTGGACATTCCGCAGTGAATGGCAGTATATGTTGCTATGAGAAAACTTAGTCCTTAAACCAAAACGGAGCTATCTAACAGAGTGGTTGTCAATGTGTGCATTCCACTTACAGAGTAAAACTCATGTGTTTATGCGGCAGTTTGGAAAGGCATTCTGTGGAGAATCTCAAAACTGGCATTTCCATCAGAATTCCCGCATATAACAAAATAGCAGTAAAACCGTTCCTAAAACAGAGAAAACGTACTCTTCAATCTCCTCTGATTTGGGTTTGTTCAACTAATTGATTTAAATCTCTCTTTAGATTCAGGAGTTAGAAACACGTTTCTGGTAAAAGCTGCGTTTGTACATTCCGCAATCAATGGGAGTGTATGCTGTAATGAGAAATATCTGGTTCTAAAACCAAAACGGAGCTATCTAACAGAATGGTTGTCAATGTGTGCATTCAACTTACAGTGTTAAACTCACGGGTTTATGCTGCAGTTTGGAAAGGCTTTCTGTGGAGGATCTCAAAACAGGCATCTCCAGCAGAATTCCCGCATATAACAAAATTGCAGTAAAACCGTTCCTAAAACACAGAAGAAAGGTATTCTTCAATCTGGTCTGCTGTGCGTTTGTTCAACTAAGTGAGTTAAATCTCTCTGTAGATTTAGGAGTTAGAAACACGTTTCTGGTAAAAGCTGCGTTTGGACATTCCGCAGTGAATGGGAGTATATGCTGTAATGAGAAATTCTGGTTCTAAAACCAAAACGGAGCTATCTAACAGAATGGTTGTCAATGTTTGCATTCGCCTTACAGAGTTAAACTCATGTGTTTATGCAGCAGTTTGGGAAGGCTTTCTGTGGAGAATCTTAAAATAGCTATTTCCAGCAGAATTCCTGCTTCTAATAAAAGAGCAGTAAAACTGTTCCTAAAACATAGAAGAAACGTATCATTCAATCTGCTCTGCTGTTCCTTTGTTCAACTAAGTGAGTTAAATCTTCCTTTAGATTCAGGAGTTAGAAACATGTTTTTGGTAAAAGCTGAATTTGGACAATCTGCAGTTAATGGGAGTATATGCTGTAATGATAAATATCTGGTTCTAAAACCAAAACGGAGCTATCTAACAGAATGGTTGTCAATGTGTGCATTCAAATTACAGAGTTAAACTCATGTGTTTATGCAGAAGTTTGGAAAGGCTATTTGTGGAGAATTTAAAAATAGGCATTTCCAGCAGAATTCCCGCATATAAGAGAATAGAAGTAAAACTCTTCCTAAAACACGGAAGAAACGTATCCTTCAATCTGCTCTTCTGTGCGTTTGTTCAATTGAGTGAGTTAAATCTCTCTTTAGATGCAGGAGTTAGAAATACGTTTCTGGTATTGACTGCATTTGAACATTCCACAGTGAATGAGAGTATATGCTGTAATGAGAAATATTTGTTTCTAAAATCAAACGGAACTATCTACCAGAACGGTTGTCAATGTGTGAATGCAACATCCAAAGTTAAACACATGTGTTTCTGAGGCAGTTTGGAAAGGCTTTGTGTGGAGAATCTCAAAACAGGCATTTCCAGCAGAATTACACCATATAACAAATTAGCAGTTAAACTGTTCCTAAAACACAGAAGAAATGTATCCTTCAATCTGCTGTGCTGTGCGTTTGTTCAACTAAGTGAGTTAAATCTCTCTGTAGATTTAGGAGTTAAAAACACGTTTCTGTTAAAAAGCTGCATTTGGACATTCCACAGTGAATGGGAGTATAGCCTGTAATGAGAAACATCTGGTTCTAAAACCAAAACGGAGCTCTCTAACAGAATGATTGTCAATGTGTGCATTCAACTTAGAGTTAAACTCATGTTTTTAATGGTCAGTTTTGAAAAGATTTCTGTGGAGATTCTCAAAACTGGCATTTCCAGCAGAATTCCTGCATATAACAAAATAGCAGTAAAATTGTTCCTAAAACACGGAAAAGACGTATTCTTCAATCTGCTCTGCTGTGCGTTTGTTCAACTAAGTGAGTTAAATCTCTCTTTAGATGCAGGAGTTAGAAACACGTTTCTAGTATTAACTGCATTTGGACATTCCACAGTGAATGGGAGTATTTGCTGTAATGAGAAATATCTGTTTCTAAAACCAAAACAAAGCTATCTAACAGAACTGTTGTCAATGTGTGCATTCAACTTACAAAGTTAAACATATGTGTTTCTGAGGCAGTTTGGAAAGGCTTTGTGTGGAGAATCTCAAAACAGGCATTTCCAGCAGAATTACACCATATAACAAATTAGCAGTTAAACTGTTCCTAAAACACAGAAGAAACATATCCTTCAATCTGCTCTGCTGTGCGTTTGTTCAACTATGTGAGTTAAACCTCTCTTTAGATGCAGGAGTTAGAAATACGTTTCTGGTAAAAGCTGCGTTTTGACATTTCGCAGTGAATGGTAGTATACGTTGTAATGTATAATGAGAAATATCTGGATCTAAACCCAGAACGGAGCTATCTAACAGAATGGTTGTCAATGTGTGCATTCAACTTACAGAGTTAAACTCATGTTTTTATGCGGCTGTTTGGAAAGCCTTTCTGTGGAGAATCTCAAGACACGCATTTTCAGCAGAATTCCAGCATATAACAAAATAGTAGTAAAACTGTTCCTTAAACACAGAAGAAACGTATCTTTCAATCTGCTCTGCTGTGCGTTTCTTCAACTAAGGGAGTTCAATATTTCTTTAGATTCAGGAGTTATAAACACGTTTCTGGTAAAAAGCTGCCCTTGGAAGTTCCGAAGTTAATGAGATTATATGCTGTAATGAGAAATATCTGCTCCTAAAAGCAATACGGAGCTATCTAACAGAATGGTTGTTAATGTTTGCATTCAACTTATACAGTTAAACTCATGTGTTTATGTGGCAGTTGGGAAAGGCTTTCTGTGTAGAATCTCAAAACAGGCATCTCAAGCAGAATTCCCGCATATAAAAAAATCGCACTAAAACTGTTCCTAAAACAAAGAAGAAACGTATCATTCAATCTGCTCTGCTGTGCATTTGTTCACCTAAGTGAGTTCAATCTGTCTTTAGATTCAGGAGTTATAAACACGTTTCTCCTAAAAACTGCGTTTGGACATTCCCGAGTCAATGGTGGTATATGCTGTAATTAGAAATATCTGGTTCTAAAACCAAAACGGAGCTATCTAACAGAATTGTTGTAAGTGTTTACATTCAACTTACAGAGTTAAACTCACGTGTTTATGCGGCGGTTTGGAAAGGCTTTCTGTGGAGAATCTCAAGCGGGCATTTCCAGCAGAATTCCCACATATAAGAAAATAGTAGTAAAACTTTTCCTGAAACACATAAGAAACGTATCCTTCAATCTGCTCTGCTGTGCATTTGATCAACTACGTGAGTTAAATCTCTCTTTAGATTCAGGAGATAGAAACAAGTTTCTGGTTAAAGCTGAGTTTGGGCATTCCGCAGTGAATGTGATTATATCCTGTAATGAGAAACATTTTTTTCTAAATCAAAAACGGAGCTATCTAACAGAATGGTTGTCAATGTGTGCATTCACCTTACAAAGTTAAACACATGTGTTTCTAAGGCAGTTTGAAAAGGCTTTCTTTGGAGAATCTCAAAACAGGCCTTTCCAGCAGAATTACCGCATATAACAAAATAGTAGGAAAACTGTTCCTAAAACACAGAAGACACGTATCCTTCAATCTGCCTTGCTGGGCATTTGTTCAACTACGTGAGTTAAATCTCTCTTTAGATTCAGGAGATAGAAATACGTTTCTGGTTAAAGCTGAGTTTGAACATTCCGCAGTGAATGTGATTATATCCTGTAAAGAGAAATATTTTGTTCTAAATCAAAAACGGAGCTATCTAACAGAATGGGTGTCAATGTGTGCATTCAACCTACAGAGTTAAACTCATATGTTTATGTGGCAGTTTGGAAAGGATTTCTATGGAGAATGTCATAACAGGCATTTCCATCAGAATTCCCGCATATAACAAAATAGAAGTAAAACTGTTCCTAAAACACAGAAGAAACGTATTTTTCAATCTGTTCTTCTCTGGGATTGTTCAACTAAGTGAGTTAAATCTCTCTGTAGATTCAGTAGTTAGAAACACTTTTCTGGTAAAATCTGCATTTAAACATTCCACGGTGAATGGGAGTATATGCTATAAAGAGAATTATCTGGTTCTAAAACCAAAACGGAGCTATGTAAGAGAATGGTTTTCAATGTGTGCATTCAACTTATAGAGTTAAACTCATGTGTTTATGCAGCAGTTTGGGAAGGCTGTTTGTGGAGAATCTCAAAACAGGAATTTCCAGCAGAATTCCCTCATATAACAAAATAGCAGTAAAATTGTCACTAAAACACAGAAGAAATGTATCTTTCAATCGGCTCTGCTGTTTGTTTGTTCAACTAAGTGAGTTAAATCTCTCTGTTGATTCAGGAGTTAGAAACACGTTTCTGGGAAAAGCTACGTTTGGACATATCCCGACTGAATGGAGGTATATGCTGTAATGAGAAATATCTGGTTCTAAAACGAAAAGGGAACTATCTAACAGAATGGTTGTCAATGTGTGCATTCAACTTACAGATTTAAACTCGTGTATAAGCGGCAGTTTGGACAGGCTTTCTGTGGAGAATCTCAAAAGAGTCATTTCCAGCAGAATTCCAGCATATAACAAAATAGCAGTAAAACTGTTCCTAAAACACAGAAGAAACACTTCCTTCAATCTGCTCTGCTGTGCGTTTGTTCTACTAAGTGAATTAAATCTCTCTTTAGATTAAGGAGTTATTAACACTTTTCTGGAAAAAGCTGCGTTTGGACATATCCCGACTGAATGTAGGTATATGCTGTAATAAGAAATATCTGGTTCTAAAACCAAAACAAAGCTATCTAACAGAATGGTTGTCAATGTGTGCATTCAACTTACAGAGTTAAACTCCTGTGTTTATGCGGCAGTTTGGAAAGGTTTTCTGTGGAGAATCTCAAAACAGGCATTTCCAGCAGAATTCCTGCATATAACAAAATAGCAGTAAAACTGTTCCTAAAACACAGAAGAAACGTATCCTTCAACCTGCTCTGCTGTGGGTTTTTTCAACTAACTGAGTTACATCTCTCCTTAGATTCAAAAGTTAGAAACCTGTTTCTGGTAAAAGCTGCGTTTGAACATTCCCGAGTGAATGGATTTATATGCTGTAATGAGAAATATCTGCTTCTAAAACAAAAAAGGAGCTATCTAAGAGAAAGTTTGTCAGTGTGTGCATTCAACTTACAGAGTTAAACACATGTGTTTTTGTGGCAGTTTGGAATGGCTTTCTGTGGAGAATCTTAAAACAGGCATTTTCATCAGAATTCCCGCATGTAAGAAAATAGAAGTAAAACTGTTCCTAAAACACAGAAGAAACGTATTTTTCAATCGGCGCTGCTGTGCCTTTGTTTAACTAAGTGAGTTAAATCTCTCTATAGATTCAGAAGTTAGAAAAACGTGTCTGGTAAAAGCTGCGTTTGGACATTCCACAGTGAGTGGGAGAATATGCTGCAATGAGAAATATCTGGTTCTAAAACCAAAACAGAGCTATCTAACAGAATGGTTGTCAATGTGTGCATTCAACTTACAGAATTATACTCATGTGTTTATGCGACAGTTTGGAAAGGCTTTCTGTGGAGAATCTCAAAACAGGCATTTCCAGCAGAATTCTCACATATAACAAAATAGCAGTAAAGGTGATCCTAAAACACAGAAAAAACGTGTTCTTCAATCTGCTCTGCTGTGTCTATTTTCAACTAAGTGAGTTAAATCCGTCTTTATATTCAGGATTTAAAAACACGTTTCTTGTAAAATCTGCATTTGGACATTCCCGAGTGAATGGGAGTATATGCTGTAATGAGAAATATCTGGTTCTAAAACCAATTCAGAGCGATCTAACAGAATAGTTGTCAATGTGTGCATTCAACTTACAGAGTTAAACTCATGTGTTTATGTGGCAGTTTGGAAAGGATTTCTGTGGAGAATCTCAAAGCAGGCATTTCCAGCAGAATTTCAGCATATAACAAAATAGCAGTAAAACTGTTCCTAAAACACAGAAGAAACGTATCCTTCAACTGCTCTGCTGTGCGTTTGTTCAACTAAATGAGTTCAATCTCTCTGTATCTTCAGGAGTTAGAAACACGTTTCTGGTAAAAGCTGCGTTTGGACATTCTGCAGTGAATGAGAGTATATGCTGTAATGAGAAATACCTGGTTTTAAAACCAAAATGGAACTATCTAACAGAATGGTTGTCAATGTGTGCATTCAACTTACAGAGTTAAACTTATGTGTTTATGCGACAGTTTGGAAAGGCTTTCTGCGGAGAATCTCAAAACAGGCGTTTGCAGCAGAATTCCCGCATATAACAAAATAGCAGTAAAACTGTTCCTAAAACACAGAACAAACGTATCCTTCAATCTGTTCTGCTGTGCATTTCTTTAAGTAAGTGAGTTAAATCTCTCTTTATATTCAGGAGTTAGAAACCCGTTTCTGGTAAAAGCTGCGTTTGGACATTCTTGAGTTAATGGGGATATACGCTGTAATGAGAAATATCTGCTTCTTCAACCAAAACGGAGCTATCTAACAGAATGTTTGTCAGTGTGTGCATTCAACTTACAGAGTTAAACTCACGTGTTTCTGCGGCAGTTTGGCAAGGCTTTCTGTGGAGAATCTCAAAACAGGCATTACCAGTAGAATTCCCGCATATAACAAAATAGCAGTAAAACTGTTCCTAAATCACAGAAGAAACGTATCCAACAATCTTCTCTGCTGTGCTTTTCTTCAACTAAGTAAGTTAAAACTCTCTTTAGATTCATGAGTTAACAACACGTTTCTGGTTACAGCTACGTTTGGACATTCTGCAGTGAATGGAAGTATATGCTGTAAAGAGACATATCTGGTTCTAAAACTAAAAGGGAGCTATGTAGCAGAATGATTGTCAATGTGTGAATTCAACTTACAGAGTTAAACTAATGTGTTTTTTCGGCAGTTTGGAATGGCTTTCTGTGGAGAATCTCAAAACAGGCATTTACAGAAGAATTCCTGCATATAACAAAATAACAGTAAAACTGTTCCTAAAACACAGAAGAAACGTATTCTTCAATCTGCTCTGCTTTGCGTTTGTTCACCTAAGTGAGTTAAATCTCTCTGTAGATTCAGGAGTTAGAAACACATTTCTGGTAAAATCTGCATTTAGATATGCTGTAATGAGAACTATCTGGTTCTAAAACCAAGATGGAGCTATCTAACAGAATGGTTGTAATTGTGTGCATTCATCTTACAGAGTTAAACTCAGGTGTTTATGCAGCATTTTGAAAACGCTTTCTGTGGAGAATCTCAAAACAGGCATTTCCAGCAAAATACCCGCATATAACAAAAAGCGGTAAGACTGCCTCTAAAACCCTGAAGAAACGTATCCTTCAATCTGCTCTGGTCTGCATTTGTTCAATGAATAGTGTTAAACCTATCTTTAGATTCAGGAGTTAGAAACACGTTTCTAGTATAACTGCGTTTAGATATTACTGAGTGAATTGGAGCACATGCTGCAATGAGAAATATATGATTCTAAAACCAAAACGGAGCTGTCTAGCAGATGCTGGAGAGGATGTGGAGAAAGAGGAACACTCTTAACTGTTGGTGGGAGTGTAAATTAGTTCAACCATTGTGGAAGACAGTGTGGCGATTCCTCAAGGATGAGAAATAGAAATTCCATTTGACCCAGCAATCCCATTACTTGGTATACATCCAAAGGACTATAAATGGTTCTACTATAAGGATACATGCACAAAAAATGTTCATTGCAGTAATGTTTGCAATAGCAAATACCTGAAACCAACCCAAATGCCCATCGATGATAGACTGGACTGGAAAAATTTGGCACATATACACCATGGAATATTATGCAACAATCAAAAATGATGAGTTTTTGTTTTTTATAAGGATGTGGATGAATCTGGAGATCATCATTCTCAGCAAACTGACACAAGAACAGAAAAAGAAATGCCACATATTCTCACTTATAGTCGGGTGAGAAAAATGAGAACACATGGACACAGGTAGGGGGTCTACTACACACTGGGGTCTATTGAGGGAAATGGGAGAGGGACAGCGGGGTGGGCTGGGGAGGTATAGCCTGGGGATAAATGTCAAGTGTGGGTGAAGGGGAGGAAGGCAGCAAAACACACTGCCATGTGTGTACCTATGCAACTATCTTGCACGTTCTGCACATGTACCCCAAACCTATAATGCAATATTTTGTTTTACAAAAACGGAGCTGTCTAACAGAATGGTTGTCAATGTGTGCATTCAACTTACAAAGTTAAACTCATGTGTTTATGCAGCAGTTTGGAAATGCTTTCTGTTGAGAATCTCAAAACAGGCATTTCCAGCAAAATAGCCGCATATAACAAAAAGCGGTAAGACTGTCTCTAAAACACAGAGGAAACTTATTTTTCAATCTGCTCTGCTGTGCGTTTGTTCAAATAATTGAATTAAACCTATCTTCAGATTCAGGAGTTAGAAACACGTTTCTAGTAAATGCTGTGTTTGGATATTTCTGAGTGAATGGGAGAACATGCTGTGATGAGAAATATCTAGTTTTAAAACTAAAACGGAGCTGTCTAACAAAATGGTTGTCAACGTGTGCATTCAACTTACGGAATTAAACTCATGTGTTTATTCAGCAGTTTGCAAACACTTTCTGTGGAGAATCTAAAAATAGGTATTTCCAGCAAAATACTCACATATAACAAAAAGCGGTAAGACTGCCTCTAAAACACAGAAGAAACGTATCCTTCAATATGCTCTGCTGTGCGTTTGTTCAACAAATTGATTTAAACCTATCTTTAGATTCAGGAGTTAGAAACACGTTTCTAGTAAAAGCTGCGTTTGGATATTCCTGAGTGAATGGGAGCACATGCTGTAATGAGCAACATCTGGTCCTAAAACCAAAACGGAGCTATCTAACAGAATGCTTGTCAATATGTGCATTCAACTTACAAAGTTAAACTCACGTTTCTTCTAGGAGCTGCGTTTGGACATTGCAATGTGAATGGGAATGCATTGTGTATTGAGAAATATTTGTTTCTAAAAGGAAAACGAAGCTTTATAACAGAATGGTATTAAATGTTTGCATTCAACTTACAGAGTTGAACTGATGTGTGTTTGCAGTTGTTTGTAATTCCTTTCTGTAAATAATCTAATATAGGACATTTCCAGCCAAATAGCAACATATATAAGAAATAACGTTACGACTGCATTTAAAATACAAAAAAAACCCACGTATTTTTGAAACTGCTTTGCTGTGTTCGTTGAACTAAGAGAGTTGAATGTATGTTTAGATTCAGAAAGTTAGAAACACGTTTCTTCTGGGTGCTGTATTTGGACATTGCAGAGTGAATCGAAGTACATCCTGTATTGAAAAATATCTGTTTCTAAAGGAAAACGGATCTATCTAACAGAGTGGTCTTCAATGTGTGCACTAAACTTACAATTATAAACAGATGTGTGTTTGCAGCAGTGTGTAAAGCCTTTCTGTAAGGAATCTAAAAGCGGACATTTCCATTGAAATCCCAGCATATATAAAAAATAGCAGTAAGACTTCGTCTAAAACACAAAACTATGTATCTTTCAGATTGCTCTCCTGTGTCTTCGTTTAACTAAGGGAGTTGAATATATGTTCAGATTCAGCGAGTTAGAAACGCGTTTCTTCTAGGAGATGCGTTTGGACATTGCAGAGTGAATGGAAGTACATGCTCTATTGAGAAATATCTGTTTCTAAAACGAAAACCTAGCTATCTAACAGAATAATCTTCAAAGTGAGCATTCAACTTACAAAGTTAAAGTGATGTGTTTTTGCAGCAGTTTGTAAACCCTTTCTGTAAAGAATCTAAAAACGGATAATTTCAGCCAAATACTAGCATGTATTGGAAATAGAAGTAAGACTGCATCTAAAACACTAAACAGACATATTTTTCTTTTTTTTTTTGCCAATCAGTGAGAGCTTGTAAGGTTTTTGAGGTTGGTTGGCCTTGAACTCTTGGCCTCGCCTTCGCAAGCGCCACGACATCCGGCTGGAGCCACTTTGGGCCCCACAAACATATTTTTCAAAGTACTCTGCTGTGCGTCTGTTCAACTAAGGGAGTAGAATATATGTTTAGATTCATCGAGTTAGGAACACATCTTTTCTAGGATCTCCGTTAGGAAATTGCAGAGTGAATGGTTGTACATGCTGTATTAAGAAATATCTGCTTCTATTAGGTCCCATTTGTCTATTTTTTCTTTTTTTGCCAATGTTTCTGGTGTTTTGGTCATGAAGTCCTTGCCTACTCCTATGTCGTGAGTGGTTTTGCCTAGATTTTCTTCTAGGGTTTTTATGGTGCCAGGTTTTATGTTTAAGTCTTTAATCCATCTGGAGTTAATTTAATGTAAGATATCAGGAAGGGATCCAGTTTCTTCTTTTTCTTTCAATGTTCACAGAGCAGTATTGATTTACTTTTATTATTTGTTTATTTTTATTTTTATTTTTACTGCATTTTAGGTTTTCAGGTACATGTGCAGAACGTGCAAGATAGTTGCATAGGTACACACATGGCAGTGTGTTTTGCTGCCTTCCTCCCCTTCACCCAAACTTGGCATTTCTCCCCAGGATATGCCTCCCCAGCTCCCCCTCTGCAGTCCCTCCCCTATTTCCCCCAATAGATCCGAGTGTGTAGTACCCCCTTTTCTGTGTCCATGTGTTTTAATTTTTTCTCACCCACCTATGAGGAAGAATATGTGGCATTTTATTTTCTGTTCTTGTGTCAGTTTGCTGAGAATGATGTTCTCCAGATTCATCCATGTTTTCACAAAAAAAAAAAAACGAACTAATCATTTTTGATTTCTGCATAATATTCCATGGTGTTATGTGCCACATTTTCCCAGTCCAGTCTATCATCAATGGGCATTTGGGTTGGTTCCACGTCTTTGCTATTGAAAACAGTGCTGCAATGAACATTCGTGTGCATGTGTCCTTATAGTAGAACAATTTATAGTCCTTTGGATATATACCCAGTAATGGGATTGCTGAGTCAAATAGA
This sequence comes from Saguinus imperator, assembly GCA_004024885.1. Classification (NCBI taxonomy): domain Eukaryota; kingdom Metazoa; phylum Chordata; class Mammalia; order Primates; family Cebidae; genus Saguinus; species Saguinus imperator. The sequence goes on along the minus strand of PVHO010010513.1, from coordinate 51,090 downwards.
ATTTCTATTTCCAGGTCCTTGAGGAATCGCCACACTGTCTTCCACAATGGTTGAACTAATTTACACTCCCACCAAAAGTGTAAGAGTGTTCCTCTTTCTCTGCATCCTCTCCAGTATCTGTTTTCTCCATTTTAATGATCGCCATTCTAAGTGGCGTGAGATGGTATCTCAAAGTGGTTTTGATTTGCATCTCTCTAATGACCACTGATGATGAGCATTTTTTCATGTGTTTGTTGGCCTCATGTATGTCTTCTTTTGTAAAGTGTCTGTTCATATTTTTTGCCCATTTTTGAATGGGCTTGTTTTTTTTTTCTTCTGTAAATCTGTTTGAGTTCTTTGTAAATTCTGGATATCAGCCCTTGTCAGATGGGTAAACTGCAAAGATTTTTTCCATTCTGTAGGTTGCCGATTCACTCTAGTGACTGTTTCTTCTGTTGTGCAAAAGCTGTGGAGTTTGATTAGGTCCCATGTGTCTATTTTTGCTTTTGTTCTCAATGCTTTTGATATTTTGGTTATAAAGTCTTTGCCTATTCCTATGTCCTGAATGGTTTTGACTAGATTTTCTTTTAGGGTTTTTATGGTGCCAGGTCTTATGTTTAAGTCTTTAATCCATCGAGAGTTAATTTTAGTGTAAGGTGTCAGGAAGGGGTCCAGTTTCTGCTTTCTGCACATGGCTAGCCAGTTTTTCTAACACCATTTATTAAACAGGGAATCCCTTCCTTATTGCTTGTTTTTTTTTCTGGTTTATCAACAATTATATGGTTGTAGATATGCTGTGTTGCCTCCTCTGCCTCTGTTCTGTTTTATTCATCTATATCTCTGTTTTGGTACCAGTACCATGATGTTTTGATTACTGTAGCCTTGTAGTATTGTTTGAAGTCTTGTAGTGTGTTGCCTTCTGCTGTGTTCTTTTTGCTTAGAATTGACTTGGCTATGCAGGCTCCCTTTTGGTTTCATATAAAGTTCAAGGTGGTTTTTTCCAGTTTTGTGAAGAAAGTCAATGGTAGCTTGATGTGGATAGCATTGATCCTATAAATTACTTTGGTCAGTATAGCCATTTTCATGATATTGATACTTCCTAAGCATGAACATAAAATGTTTCTGCATCTGTTTGTGTCCTGTCTTATTTCATTGAGCAGTGGTTTGTAGTTTTCCTTGAAGAGGTCCCTTACATTTCTTGTAAGTTTTATTTCTAGGTATTTTATTGTCTCTGTAGCAATTGTGAATGACAGTTCATTTTTGATTTGGCTCTCTTTAAGTTTGTTTTTAATGTATAGGAATGCTTGTGATTATTTCATATTGATTTTATATCCTGAGACTTTGCTGAAGTTGCTTATCAGTTTCAGGAGTTTTTGGGCTGAGGTGATTGGATCTTCTAGATGTCATGTCGTCTGCAAATACAGACAATTTGTCTTCCTCCTTTCCTATTTGAATACGCTTTATTTCTTTTTCTTGCCTAATTTCTCTGGCTAGAACGTCCAGTACTATATTGAATAAAAGTGGTGAGAGAGGGCATCCTTGTCTAGTTCCAGATGTCAAATGGAATGTTTTCAGTTTTTGCCCATTCACTATGATATTGGCTGTTGGTTTGTCATAAATAGCTTTTATTATTTTGAGATACGTTCCATCAATACCGAGTTTATTGAGGGTTTTTAGCATAAAGGGCTGTTGAATTTTGTCAAATGCCTTCTCTGTATCAATTGAGATAATCATGTGGTTTTTGTTTTTGGTTCTGTTTATGTGATGAATTACATTTACAGAATTGCATATGTTGAACCAGCCTTGTGTCCCCGGGATGAATCCTACTTGATCATGATGGATAAGGTTTTTGATGTGCTGTTGCAATCGGCTTGCCAATATTTTATGGTTTTTGTATCTATGTTCATCATGGATATTGGCCTGAAGTTTTCTTTTCTTGTTGAGTCTCTGCCGTGTTTTTGGTATCAGGATGATGTTGGTCTCATAAAATGATTTTGGAAGGGTTCCCTATTTTTGGATTATTTAAAATAGTTTCAGAAAGAATGGTACCAGCTCATCTTTGTGTGTCTGGTAGAATTCGGCTGCTAACCCATCGGGACCAGGGCTTTCTTTTTTGTGTTAGGCTCTTAATTGCTGCCTTGACTTCAGACCTTGTTATTGGTCTATTCATTGTTTTGACTTCCTCCTGGTTTAGGCTTGGGAGGACACAGGTGTCCAGGAATTTATTCATTTCTTTTAGGTTTACTAGTTTAGGTGCATAGAGTTGTTTGTAATATTCTCTGATAATTCCTTTTGAATTTCTGTGGAATCTGTGGTGATTTCCCCTTTATCTCTTTTTATTGTGTCTCTTTGGTTGTCTGCATGGCAAAAGAAAAAGTCACTAGAGTGAATTTGCAATTAACCGAATGGGAAATTTTTTTTACCCTTTACCCATCTGACAAAGGGCTGATATCCAGAATTTACAGAGAACTCAAACAGTTTTACAAGAAAAAAACAACCAAGCCAATCCAAAAATGGGCAAAGGATATGAACAGATACTTTACAAAAGAAGACATACATGAGGCCAACAAACACATAAAAAATGCTCATCATCTCTGGACATTAGAGATATGCAAATCTAAACCACATTGAGATACCATCTCATGCCAGTTAGAATGGTGATCATTAAAAAATCTGGAGACAACAGATGCTGGAGTGGTTGTGGAGAAATAGGAACACTTTTACACTGTTGGTGGGAGTGTAAGTTAGTTCAACCATTGTGGAAGACAGTTTGGTGAGTCCTCAGGAACCTAGAAATAGAAATTTCATTTGACCCAGCAATCCCATTACTTGGTATATATCCAAAGGACTATAAATCGTTCTACTATAGGGACACATGCACACGAATGTTCATTGAAGAACTGTTTACAATAGCAAAGACCTGGAACCAACCCAAATGCCCATCGATAATAGACTGGTCTGGGTAAATGTGGCACATATACACCATGGAATATTATGCAGCAATCAAAAATGATGAGTTCGGGTCTTTTGTAGGGACATGGATTAATCTGAAGAACATCATTTTCAGCAAACTGACACAAGAACAGAAAATGAATCATGACATATTTTCCCTCATAGGCGGGTGATAAACAGTAAGAACACATGGATGCAGGGAGGGGAGTACTACACACTGGAGTTTATTAGAGAAAATAGGGGAGGGACAGCGGGGGGGAGCTGGGGAGGGATAGCATGGGGAGAAATGCCAAATGTGGGTGAAGGCATGGAAGGCAGCAAAACACACTGCCATGTGTGTACCTATGCAACTATCTTGCATGTTCTGCACATGTACCCCAAAACCTAATACACAATAAAAAATAAAAAATTTAAAAAAAGAAATATCTGCTTCTAAAACAAAAATGGAGCTATTTAACAGAATGGTGTTTAATGTGTGCATTCAACTTACAGAGTTAAACTGATGTGTGTTTGCGGCAGTTTGTAAACCTTTCTGTCAAATATCTAAAAACGGACATTTTCAGCCAAATTCCAGCACATATAAGAAATAGCAGTGAGACTGCATCTAACACAGAAAACAAACCTATTTTTCAAACTGCTCTGCTGTGTGTTTGTTCAACTAAAAGTGTTGAATATCGGTTCAGATTCAATGAGGCTCTGAAGGAGGGGCCATATGAAATTTACTCTATACAATTCCACATGTGTTAATTTTTTTGTTAGAATCGGAAAGGGGATTGATAGGAAATAGACTCCTCAGCAATCCAAGGCATTAATAATTCATCGGGGCTTATAATAGGTGTTTATATTAAATAGAATTCTGACTATTCTCCACGTGTGTATCATTCAGTGAGGCTCTAAATGAGTGAGCATATAAAATAGACCATTGACTATTTCTCAGGTGTCTATTATTTACAGTAGAATCGTCAGTACTCCCCAGGTGTGCATTATTCACTGAGACTCTGAATAATTGGCAATATGAAATAAACTCTTGACAATTCCACAGGTGTGTATCATTCAGTCAGGCTCTAAATGGGTGGCCATATGAAAGAATCCTCACTTATTCACCGGTGTGCATTACTCCATAAGATTGTGAATTAGTGGCCATATGACTATTCCACAGGTGCGTAAATTTCATTGAGGCTCTGAGTGGCCACGTTAGAGATTCCTGAATATCTGCAGGGAGCTCGTTACTCAGAGAGTCTCTGAATGAATGGCTATATCAATTAGGCTGCTAACTACAACACAGGAGTGCATTATTCAGTTAAACTCTGCATAAAAGGCCAGATAAAATTGTCTCCTGACAATTCCCTAGGTGTGTATTATTCACTGAGCTTCTGAATGTGTGGCCAATTGAAGCACACTCCTGACTATTCTCCAGGTGTGTGTTAATTTCTGAGGATCTGTATGAGCTGCCATACGAAATAGACTCCTAACAATTCCCCAGGTGAGCACTACTCCCAGAGGCTCTCACTGAGTGGCCATAGGAAATAGACTCCTGACTCTACCCCATGTGTGTATTATTCAGAGAGGCTCTGAAAGTGTGTTCATATGAAATACACTCCTGTCTATTCCCCAGGGGTGCGTTATTCACTGAGGCTGTGAATGAGTTTCAATATGAAATACCCTCCTGACTATTCTCCAGGTGCATTTTATTCACATGGGCTCTGAATGAAAGGCCGTATGAAACAGACTCCTTACTTTTCCACAAGTATGTATTATTCACTGATGTTCTGAATGTGTCACCAAAGAGCATAGACACATGGCTACCCCACAAGTGTTGGTTGTTCTCTTTTCTTTTTTATCAGTCTGGCTAGTGGTCTATTTTGTTAATCTTTTCGAAAAAACAGCTCTTAAATTTATAATTTTTTGAAGGTTTTTTCGTGTCTCTATCTCCTTCAGTTCTGCTCTGATCTTACTTATTTCTTGTCTTTTGCTAGGTTTTGAGTTTTTTTGATTTTGCTCCTCTAGCTCTTTCAATTTTGATGCTATGGTGTCAATTTTGGATCTCTCCACTCTTCTCATGTGGGCACTTATTGCTATATATTTTCCTCTGGAGACCGCTTTAAATGTGTCCCAGAGATTCTGGCATGTTGTGTCTTCATTCTCGTTGCTTTTGAAGAAATTCTTGATTTCTGCCTTCAATTCATTGTTTATCCAATCAACATTCAAGAGTCAGTTGTTCAGTTTCCATGAAACTGTGTGGTTCTGTGTTATTTTCTGAATTCTGAGTTCTAACTTGATTGCACTATGGTCTGAGAGACTGTTTGTTATGATTTCCGTTGTTTTGCATTTGCTGAGGAGTGCTTTACTTCCAATAATGTGGTCAATTTTGGAGTAGATGTAATGTGATGGCGAGAAAAATGTATATTCTGTGGATTTGAGATGGAGAGTTCTGTAAATGTCTATCAGGTTTGCTTGTTCCAGGTCTGAGTTCAATCCCTGGATATCCTTGTTAATTTTCTGTCTGGTTGATATGTCTGATATTGACAGTGGAGTGTTAAAGTCTCTCACTATTATTGTGTGGGAGTTTAAGTCTCTTTGTAAGTCTTTAATAACTTGCCTTATATATCTGGGTGCTCCTGTATTGGGTCCATATATATTTAGGATTGTTAGCTCTTCTTGTTGTATCGCTCCTTTTACCATTATGTAATGACCTTCTTTGTGTTTTTTGATCTTTGTTGCTTTAAAGTCTATTTTATCAGAGATGAGAATTGCAAATCCTGCATTTTTTGCTCTCCATTTGCTTGGTACGTTTTTCTCCATACCTTTATTTTGAGCCTTTGTGTATCTTTGCATGTGATATGTGTTTCCTGGATGCAGCACACCGATTGGTTTTGTTTCTTATTCAATTTGCCAGTCTGTGTCTTTTGATTGGTGTATTTAGCCCATTTACATTTAGGGTTAATATTGTTTTGTGTGAATTTGATACTGCCATTTTGATGCTAGCTGGCTGTTTTGCCCGTTAGTTGAAGCAGATTATTCATTTTATTAATGCTCTGTTCCATTGGGTATGTTTTTAGAATGGCTCGTACTGGTTTTTTTCTTTCTATATGTAGTGCCTCTTTCAGGAGTTCTTGTAAAGCAGGGCTGGTGGTGACAAAATCTCTGAGTACTTGTTGGCAAAGATTTTATTATTTTTTTTAAATTTTTATTGCATTTTAGGTTTTGAAGTACATGTGCAGTACGTGCAAGATAGCTGCATAGGTACACACATAGCAGTGTGTTTTGTTGCCTTCCTTCCCTTCACCCACATTTGCCATTTCTCCCCAGGCTATCCCTCCCCAGCTCCCCCCCTCTGTCCCTCCCTATTCCCCTCTATAGACCACACTGCATAGTACCCCCTCCCTGTGTCCATGTGTTCTCATTTTCCTCACCCGCCTATGAGTGAGAATATAAGATTTTTTTTTCTGTTCTTGTGTCAGTTTGCTGAGAATGATATTCTCCAGATTCATTCATGTCCTTACAAAGGACACAAACTCATCATTTTTGATTGCTGCATAATATTCCATGGTGTATATGTGCCATATTTTCCCTGTACAGTCTATCATCGATGGGCATTTGGGTTGGTTCCAGGTCTTTGCTATTGTTAACAGTGCTGCAATAAACCTTCGTGTGCACATGTCTCTATAGTAGAATGCTTTATAGTCCTTTGGACATATACCCAGTAATGGGATTGCTGGGACAAATGGAATTTCTATTTCTAGGTCCTTGAGGGATCTCCACACTGTCTTCCACAATGGTTGAACTAATTTACACTCTCACCAACAGTGTAAGAATGTTTTTATTTCTCCACATGCTCTCCAGCGTCTGTTGTCTCCAGATAAGGTTTTATTCTTCCTTCACTTATGAAGCTCAGTTTGACTGGATATGAAATTCTGGGTTGAAAGTTTTTTTCTTTAGGGATGTTAAATATTGCCCCCACTCTCTTCTGGCTTGTAGAGTTTCTTCCAAGAGATCTGCTGTGAGTCTAAAAGGCTTCTCTTTGTGGGTGACCCGACCTTTCTCTCTGGCTGCCCTTAGCATTTTCTCCTTCATTTCAACCCTGGTGAATCTGATGATTTTGTGCCTTGGGGTTGCTCTTCTTGCGGAATATCTTTGTGGTGTTCTCTGTATTTCCTGGACTTGAGTATTGCCCTGCCTTGCTACGTTGGAGAAATTTTCCTGGATAATATCCTGAAAAGTATTTTCCAGCTTGGATTCATTCTCTTTGTCACATTCTGGTACACCTATAAAACGTAGGTTAGGTCTCTTCACATAGTCCCACATTTCTTGGAGATTTTGTTTCTTTCTTTCTTTTTTGCACTTTATTCCCTAATTTTGGTTTCTCATTTTATTTCATTGAGTTGGTCTTCGACTTCTGATATTCTTTCTTCAGCTTGGTCAATTCGGCTGCTGAAACTTGTGCATGCTTGGTGAAGTTCTCATGTTGTGTTTTTCAGCTTCTTCAATTCACTCATATTCCTAAGTTTTTTATTCTTTTTTTTTTTTTTGAGACGGAGTTTCGCTCTTGTTACCCCGGCTGGAGGGCAATGGCACGATCTCGGCTCACCGAAACCTCCGTCTCCTGGGTTCAGGCAATTCTCCTGCCTCAGCCTCCCGAGTTGCTGGGATTACAGGCACGTGCCACCATGCCCAGCTAATTTTTTGTATTTTTTAGTAGAGACGGGGTTTCACCATGTTGACCAGGATGGTCCCGATCTCTTGACCTCGTGATCCACCCTCCTCGGCCTCCCAAAGTGCTGGGATTACAGGCTTGAGCCACCTAGCCTGGCCCCAAGTTGTTTATTCTTGTTATCACTTCCTTGAATCTATTTTCAATTTTTTTTAAGGTTCTTATTTTGTTTGCATTGATTTAGAACATGTTCCTTTAGTTCACCGAAGTTTCTCATTATCCACCTTCTTAAGTCTGATTCCGTCGTTTCATCGCTCTCATTCTCCATCCAGCTTTGTTCTCTTACTGGTGAGGAGTTTCGGTCCTTTGTAGGAGGTGAGGTGTTTTGGTTTTGGGTGTTTTTCTCCTTTTTGAGCTGGTTTCTTCCCATCTTTGTAAATATATCCACCTGTCACCTGAGTAGTTGCTGACTTTTCGATTGGGTCTCTGAGTGGACTCCCAGATTGTTGATGATGAAGTATTTCTGTTACTTAGTTTTTCTTCTACCTGTCTATCCCCTCTGCTGTACGACTGCTGAGGTTTACTCCAGGCCCTGCTTGTCTGGGGTACACCTGTAGCAGCTGCAGAACAGTGAGGGATGCTACCAGTTTCTTCTTCTGCTCTCTTTGTCCCAGAATGATGCCCGCCAAATGTCAGTCTAATTAGTTTTTTTTATGAGGCGACTCTTTGGATACACAGAGGTCTGCGAGCTGCTTGAGGAGATGGCCTGACCTTTATAAGAGCTCAAGTGCTTATCTGTGAGCTCTGTTGTTCATTCAGGGCTGGTGAGTGAGTGTGTTTAGGTCTGCTGCAGCAGAACTTAGAAAACCCACATTTTTTTCCCTCAGATGCTCTGTCTCAGGGAGTTAGTGCTTTCTTTATGAGTATTTGTTGCACTGTCCTGCCCAGCTAGAAGGCAGTCTAGTCACTATTTGCCTGCCGAGGCTCCACCGTATTACCGTGGGGTCCACCATGCTGCCATGGGGCTCCACCCTACTATCGTGGTCTCCACTCTGCTGGCAGGGTCTCTCTGTTATGGTGAGTTGCCTTGGCAACAGCAGGCTGCTTCAGCAATGGGAGTGTACCTCATTAGGGGTCGAATGCATCAGTATTGGTGGACACCCTCCCCCACCGAGCTGCCTGTCATGGATTCAGCTGAGCTTACAGTGAAACTCTCAACCCTAAGCGTTTTGAATCATCGTTTTGTTTGTCCCTGTGGGAGTGGGATTCGCTGAGCCTGATCATCTGGCTCTCTGCCTTAGAGTTTTTTTCTCTCTTTTTTTTCAGTTGAACTGTTGACTCTCAGAGGTGTTTCAGTATCCTGCTGATAGGGCACCAGGCTCTATGTGATTTTCCATGCAGTGACCCACTGCACCAGCTCAAATCAGGCTTTCCAGAAATCTCCTGGTTTGGCTCACTGTTCAAGTCCCATATAATCAGATGGATATGTTAATCTGCCCTTCCAAGTCTCAGATTGCCGGTTTAACAGGACACCCAGACCAGTGAGTTTTGTGCAGGGTGCCGCTGTGCTGTGGCACCAGCCGAAATGGCCATGCAAGCTGAAAGGGTTGTGCTGGTGTCCCGTGTCTTTCCTACACCTGGGAATTTTCCCATTCTGTGGGCAACAAAGATCCATCTGAAAATGTGGCTATGACTCACCTTCTGTGCCTTCACTGAGAGCTGCAATCCTGAGTTGTTTCTACTGTGCCATCTTGAAAATCTCCCTATGAGTGGTCATATTAAACAGAATCCTAACTATTCCCAAGGTGTGTATCATTCAGTGAGGCTCTGAGTGATTCGTCATATGAAGAAGACTCATGAGTACTCAACAGGTGTGAATTATTTACTGAGCCTCTGAATGAGTGGCCATGTAAAATACTCTTTTGACTTTTTCCCAGGTATGTACTATTTAGTGAGGCTAGAAATGAGTGGCCATATGAAACAGACCCCTCAGTACTGGACAGACGTGCATTATTCACTGAGGAGCTAAATGAGTGGGCATAAGCAACAGACTCCTGATTATTCCCCAGGTGTGCATTATTCACTGAGGCTCTGAATATGTGGCCATTTGGAATAGATTCCTCACTATTCCCTAGGTGTGTGATATTCACAGAGTTTCCAAATGCATTGCCATTTCAAATAGACTCTTGAAAATTTTCCAGGGTCGCACTATTTCATGAGGCTCTGAATGAGTGGCTACATGTAATAGACTCGTCACTGTTTCCCTGGTGTATATTATTCACTGAGGCTCTGAAAGAGTGAACAAATAAAATAGATTTCTGACTATTTCACAGGTGTGCATTATCCAGTGAGGCTCTTAATGAGTGTTCATATGAAACTGTCCTGACTATTCCCCAGGTGTGTATCATTCAGTGAGGTGCTGAAAGAGTGGCCATATAAAATAGACTCTTGACTATTCCCCAAGTGTGTATTATTCACTGAGGCTCTGAATGAGTGGCCATATGAAATAGACTCCTGACTATTCTACAGGTGCATATTATCCACTGAGGCTATGAATGAATGTCCAAATCAAATAGACTCCTGGCTACTCCACAGGTGCGCATTATTCACTGAGGTTCTGAATGAATGTCCGTCGGAAATAGACTCCAAATTTTTCTACATGTGTGTCTTATTCAGTCAGGCTCAGAATAAATGGCCATGTTAATTAGATTTCTTATTATCCCACACGTGTATTATTTACTGAGGCTCTGAATTTGTGGCTACATGAAAGAGACTCCTGACTATTCCACATTATTCAGTGACACTCCGAAAGAGAGGCCACATATAAAAGACTACTGACTTTTCCACAGGTGTGTACGTATAGTGAGGCTCTCAATGAGTGGCCATATGAAAAAGACTTCCAACTATTCTGCACGTGTGTATTATTCCATGAGGCTGTGAAAGAGTGGCCATGTGAAATAGGCTCCTGAAAATTCCCCAGGTTTGTAATATTCAGTGAGGTTCTGAATAAGTTTCCATATGAAATACTTTTCTTTTAGCTGGTGTGCATTATTTATTGAGGCTCTGAATGAGTGGCCATTAAAAAGAGACTCCAGAGGATATTACAATTGTGTAATATTCAATGTGGCTGTGAAAGAGTGGCCACATGAAACGGACTCCTTATTACTCCACATGGGTACATTATTCACTAATTGTCTAAATGAGTAGCCATATGACATAGATTCCTAATTATTTTCAAGTGTGCATTATTTAAAGAGGTTCTGTATAAGTGTCCATAGCAAATAGACTCCTGACACTCTTCCAGGTGTGTATTATGCAGTGAGGCCCAGAATGAGAGGTCATATAAAATAGACTTCCAACTATCACCCAGGTGTGTATGATTCGGGCAGGCAAAGCAAGGCAAGGCAAATCCAAATAAGGAATGGCAAGACAAGGCAAACTCAGGCAAGGCAAAGCCAGGCAAAGCAAGGGAAGTCAAAGCAAATCAAGGCTAGGAAAATACAGGCAAGGCAAGGAAAGGCAAGGTAAATCCAGGCAAGAAAAATCCAGGCAAGGCAAGGCAAAACAAATTTAGGCAAGGCAAATCCAGGCAAGGCAAGGCAAAGCAAATCCAGGCAGGAACATTTAGAAAAGTGAAGACAGGGCAAATCCTGACAAGAAAAATCCATGCAAGTCAAGGCAAGGCAAGACAAATCAATGCAAGGCAAATCAACACAAGGCAAGGCAAAGAAAATCTACACAAGGCAAATCCAAGCAAGGCAAGGTAAGGTAAACCCAGGTAATGCAAATCAAGGAATAACAAGAAAAGGCAAATATAGGCAAAATAATTCGATGCAAGGCAATGCAATGGAAATCCAGGCAAGACAAATCCAGGCAATGAAAGGCAAGGCAAGGAAAATTCAGGTAAGGCAAATACAGGCAAAGTAAGGCAAGACAAATCTAGGCAAGGCAAAACAAGTCAAATACAGGCAAAACGAAGCAAGGCAAATGCATCTAATGCAAATAGAGGCAAGGAAACTCAATGCAAATCCAGAAATGGCAAATCCAGGAAAGGGAATTCAAGGCAAATTCAGGCAATGCAAATCCATGCAAGGCAAGGAGAGGAAAATCCAGGCAAGGAAAAACAAAACAAATCCAGGCAAGGCAAAACAAGACAAATCCAGACAAGGTAAAACAAGGCAATGCAAATCCAGACAAGTAAAATCCAGGCAAAGCAAGCCAAGGCAAGAATAATCCAGGCAAGGCAGATCCATGAAAGGCAAGGCAAGGCATGGAAAATTAAGGCAAGACAAATCCAGTCAAGCCAAAGCAAGTTATGGCAAATCCAGTCAAGACAAGGCAAGGCAAGGCAAATGCAGGCAAAGCAAATTCAGGCAAGGCAAGGCAAGGCAATTCAAATCCAGGCAAGGCAAATTTAGGCATGGCAAGGGAAGGCAAATCCAGGCTAAACAAATAGAGGCAAGCCAAAACAGAAGAAGTCAAATCAACGCAAGGCAAATCCAGGCAAGGCAAGGCAAGGAAAATACAGGGAAGTCAAATCCAGGCAAGGAAAGTAAAGGCAAGGAAAAATTTAAAAAGGCAAATGCAGGCAAGGCAAGTCACAGCATGGCAAATCCAGGCAAGGCAAAACAAGGAAAGGCAAATCTAGGCAAGGCAAAACCATGGAAGGCAAAAGAAGGCAAGGCAAGGCAAATCCAGGTAAGGCAAATACAAGAAAGGCAGGGTAAGAAAAGGCAAATTTAGGGAAGGCAAATTCAGGCAAGGAAAAACAAGGCAAGAAAAATCCAGGCAAAAACAATTACAAGCAAGGCAAGGCAAGCCTAATAAAGGGAAGGAAAATTCAGGCAAGGCAAATCCAGCTAAGGCAAAATAAGGAAAGGCAAATCCAGGCAAAGTAAGCCATGGCAAGGCAAGATAAATACAGGCAAGGCAAAGGAAGGCAAGGCAAATCAAATCCACGCAAGGCAAGGCAAAGCAAGGCAAATCCAGGAAGGCAAATCCATGCAAGGCAAGGCAAAACAAATCCATAAAAGGAAAGGCAAGACAAGGCAAAACAAATTTAGTCAAGGCAAATCCAGAAAAAATTAAGGCTTAGAAAATCCAGGCAAGGCAATCCAGGCAAAACAAGGCAAGGCAAAGCAAATCCTGGCAAGGTAATTTCAGTCAAGTCAAGGCAAGGCAAAGCAAATTTTGGCAAGGCAAATTTAGGCAAGGAAAGCAAGGCAAGGCAAATTCGGACAAGGCAAGGCAAATTCGGACAAGGCAAGACAATTGCAGTCAAGGCAAATCCAGACAACGCAAGGCAAGGCAAATCCAGGAAAGAAAAATCCAGGAAAGTCAAGACAAGGCAAATGTAGGCAAGAAAAATTCAGGCAAGGTAAATTCAGACAAGGCAAGGCAAAGCAAATCCAGTCAAGGGAATTTCAGGCAAGGCAAGGCAGTGCAATTCTAGTCAGAGTAAATTCAGCAGGCGAAATCCAGTTAACCCAGGCAAAGCAAATCCAGGCAAGACAAGGCAAGGCAATTCCAGGAAAGGCAAATTCAAACAAGGCAAGGCAAGGCAAATCCAGAAAAGTCAAGGCAAGGCAAATCTAAGAAAGAGAAATCCAGCAAGGCAAGTCAAAGCAAATCCAGTCAAGAAAAATTCAGGCTAGGCGAGGCAGCACAATTCTAGGCAGGGCAAATCCAGGCAATGCAAGGCAAGTAAATGCAGGCAAGGCAAATCCAGGCAAGGAAAGGCAAAACAAGGCAAATCCAGGCAACAATAACAGTGGAAAGGAAAGGAAAGGCAAGAAAAATCCTGAAAAGGCAAATTGAGGCAAGGCATGGCAAGGAAAATCCAAGCAACGCAAATACAAACAAGGCAAGGAAAGGCAAAAGAAATCCCAGCAAGGCAAATCCAGATAAGAAAAAAAAGGCAAGGCAAGGCAAATTTATGGAAAGCAAATTCAGGCAAGGCAAGGCAAATCCAGGTAATGCAAATCCAGGCAAGACTCGGAAAGGCCAGGCAAATCCAGGCAAAAACAATACAGGCAAGGCAAATATAAGAAAGTCATGGCAAGGCAAAGAAATCCAGGCAAGGCAAATACAGGTAGCAAATCAAAGGCAAGGCCAGACAAATCCAGGCAAGGCAAATTTAGGCAAGGCCAGTAATATCCAGGCAAGGCAAATGCAGAAAAGCAAGGCAAGGCAATGCAAATTCATGTAAGGCAAATCCAGATAAGGAAGACAAAGAAAGGAAAATCTAGGCAAGGAAAATCCAGGCAACAAAAACAAAAGCAAGGCAAGAAAAATCTAGGCAAGAATAATCGAGGCAAAACAAATCCAGGCAATGCAAACCGAGGCAATGCAAGGCAAAGCAAGCCAAATCCAGGCAAGAAAAATCCAGGCAAGGCAATGCAAATCAAGAAAAATCCAGAAAAGGCAAATCCAGGCAAGGCAAGACAAGAATAATTCAGGTAAGGCAAATCAAGGAAAATCAAGGCAAGACAAAGCAATTCCAGGAAAGGCAAAGCAAGGCAAGGGAAAACAAATCCATGCAAGGCAAATTTAGGCAAGTCAAGGCAAGGCAAGTCAAATCAACCCAAGGCAGTTCCAGGCAAGTCAAGTCAAGGCAAAGCAAATCCAGGTAAGACAAATTTAGGCAAGGCAAGGGAAGGCAAGAAAGGGCAAGAAAAATAAAAGAAATGCAAATTCAGGCAAGCAAGGCAAATTCAGTCAACACAAGGTAAGGCAAGGAAATGGAAATCCATGACAGGCAAATCAAGTCAAGACAAGGCAAACAGGCAAATTGAGGCAGAAAAAATGCTGACAATGCAAGGCAAAGAAAGGCAAATTCAGGCAAGGCAAATCAAGGCAACGCAAGGCAAGGCAAAAAACATAAATATATAGGGAGGGCAAAATTAGGCAAGGCAAATACAGAAAAGACAAATGCAGGCAAGTCAAGGCAGGGCAAGTCAAATCCAGGCAAAATCAGGCAAGGTGAAAAAAATACAGGCAAGGCAAATCCAGAAAAGGCAAGGCAAAACAAAACAAATCCAGGGAAGGCGAGGCAAGTCTGGGGAAACCCAGGAAATGCAAATCCACACGAGGCAAGGCAAATCCAGGCAAGGCAAAGTAATGGGAATCCAGGCAAGAAAAATCCAGGAAAGGCAAAACAAGGCAAGGCAAATCCAGGAAAAGCAATTACAGGCCAGGCAAGGCACAGCAAGGCACAGCGAGGTAAGGCAAATGCAGGAAAGACAAAACAAAGCAAGGCAAGTTTAGACAGGCAAATTCAGCTAAGGCAAGGCAAGGCAAGGCAAATCCAGTCAAGGCAAATCGAGGCAAGGCAAGGCAATGGGAATCTAGGCAAAAAAAATTCAGGCAAGGCAAAACAAAAAAAGTCAAATCCAAGCAAAACAATTACAGACAAGGCAAGACAAGGCAAGCAAATCAAGGCAGGACAAATTCAGGCAAGATAAAACAGGGCAAGGCAAATTCAGGCAAAGGAAATCTAGCCAAAACAAGGCAAAATAAGGCAAATCCAGGCAAGGAAAATCCAGGCAAGGGAAGAAAAAGGCAATTAAAATTCAACCAAGGCAAAACAAGGCAAGGCAAGGCAAATCCAGGCAAAACAATTACAGGCAAGGCAAGACAATCAAGGTAAATCGAGGAAAGGCAAATTCAGACAAGACAAAACAGGGCAAGGAAAATTCAGGCAAGGCAATTTTAGCTAAGGCAAGGCAAGGCAAGGCAAATCCAGATAAGGCAAATTCAGAAAAGGCAAATTAAAACAAGGCAAGGAAAATCCAGGCAAGGCAAGGCAAGCCAAATCCAGGCAGGGCACATCCAGGCCAGACAAGGCAAAGCAATTTCAAGAAAGAGAAATCGAAGCAAGGCAAGGAAAGGCAAGGCAAATCTAACAAAGGCAAATCCAGGCAAGGAAAGGCAAATCTAGGCAAGGTAAATAAACGCAAGACAAGGCAAGAAAAATCCAGAAAAGGAAAATCCAGGCAAAGCAAAATAAATTTATGCAAGCCACGGAAAGCCAAGGCAAATCCAGGCAAGGCAAGGAAAAAAAAGGCAAATCCAGACAAGGCAAATTCAGGTCAGGCAAAGCAAGGCAAGACAAACCTATGTAAGAAAAATTCAGGAAATGCAAATCAAGGCAAAACAAGGCAAGACGAATCCAGGCAAGGCAATTTCAGTCAAGGGAAATGAAAAGGCCAATATGGACAAAACAAATACAGGCAAGGAAAGTCAAGGAACAGCAAATCCAGGCAAGGCAAATTTAGGCAGGACAAAGGAAGGCAAATCCAGGCAAGAAAAGGCAAGAGAAATTCAGGCAAGGTAAATCTAGGCAAGTCAAGGCAAGGCAAATTTAGGCAAAACAAATCCAGGAAAGGAAAGGCAAAACAAATTCAGGCAAGAGAAATCCAGGCAAGCCAAGGCAGTGCAATTCCAGGAGAGGCAAATTTAGGCAAGACAAGGCAAGGCAAATGCATGCAAGGCAAGGCAAGGTAAGGGAAATCCAGGCAAGGCAAGAAAAGGCATGGCAAGGCAAAACAAGGTGAATCCAGGCAAGGCTAACTCTGGCAAGGCAAGGCAATTCAAGGCAAATGCATGCAAGGCAAATCCAGGTAAGACAAAGAAAAACAAATTACAGCAAGGCAAATCAAGGAAAGTCAATGAAAGACAAATCTAGGCAAGGCAAGCCAAGGCAAATTCAGGCAAGGGAAATGCAGGCAAAGCAAGGCAAGGCTAGGCAAATCCAGGAAAGGCAAATGCAGGCAAAGCAAGGCAAGTCAAGTAAAATCTAAACAAGGCAAACCGAGACAACACATGGCAAAGCAAGGCCATTTTAAGAATTGCAAATCCAGGCAAAATTAGGCAAATCCAGGCAAGGCAAATTCAAACAACGCAAAGCAAGGCAAATCTCGGCAAGGGAAGAAAAAAAAACAAAACAAATCCAGGCAAGAAAAGGCAAGGCAAGGCAAATCCAGGCAAGGAAAAGCCAGGAAAGGCAAGGCAAGTCTAGGTAAAGCAAATCAAGGCAAAGATAGGCAAGGCAAAACAAATTTAGGCAAGGCCAATCCAGGTAAGGCAAGGCATGACAAGGCAAATTGAGGCAAGGCAAATCCAGAAAAGTCAAGGCAAGAAAGGAAACGCAAGCCAAAGCAAACCAAGGCAAGGAAAATTCAGAAAAGGCAAGGCAAGGCAAGACAAATACAGGCAAGGCAAGGCAAGGCAATCCCAGGCAAAGAAATACAAGGCAATGCAAGTCAAAAGCTGGTAAGGCAAATCCAGGCCAGGCCAGGCAAGGCAAGGCAAGGAAAGCAAAGGCAAATTCAGGCAAGCCAAATGTATGCAAGGCAAGGCAAGGCAAGGCAAATCAAGGCAAAAACAAATCCAGGCAAGTCAAGGTTATGCAAGAAAAATTCAGGGAAGGCAAGTTATAGCAAATCCAGGCAAGGAAAATCCGGGCAAGGCAATTAAAGACAAGATCAGGCAAGGCAAATCCAGGCAAGGTACATCCAGGAAAAACAAGGCAAGCCAAGGCAAATACACGCAAGGCAAGGCAAAGAAAAGCAAATCCAGGCAAGGCACATCCTGGCAAAGAAAGGCAAGTCAAGGCAAATCCAGGCAAGGTAAGGCAAGGCAAGACGAATCCAGGCAATGAAATACATGGCCATGCAAGGCAAATCCAGGCGAAGAAAAACGCAGGCAAAGCAAATCCAGAAAAGTCAAGGCAAGGCAAGGCAAATCCAGGCAAGGCCAATCCAAGCAAGAAAAGGCAAGCCAAAGTAAACCGAAGCAAAAAATGTCCAGGAAAGGCAAAGCAAGGTAAGACAAATCCAGGAAAGGCAAGGCAAATTTACACAAGGCAAACCCAGGCAAAGAAATACAAGGCAATGTAAGGCAAAGGCAGGTAATGCAAATCCAGGCCAGGTCAGGCCAGGCAAGGCAAGGCAAGGGAAGGCAAATCGAGGCAAGCCAAATGTATGCAAGGCAAGGAAAGGCAATGCAAATCAAGGAAAAAAAATCCAGGCAAGTCAATGCAATGCAAGAAAAAATCAGGGAAGGCAAGTCATAGCAAACCAGGCAAGAAAAATCCAGGCAAGACAATTAAAAACAAGATCAGGCAAGGCAAATCCAGGCAAGGTACATTCCAGGAAAAAAAAGGCAATCCAAGGCAAATACAGAAAAGGCAAGGCAAGGCAAAGGAAAGCAAATCCAGGCAAGGCACATCCTGGCAAAAAAAAGGCAAGTCAAGGCAAATCCAGGCAAGGCAAGGCAAAACAAGACAAATCCAGGCAACAAAATATACGGCCATGCAAGGCAAATCAAGGTGAGGAAAAACCCAGACAAGGCAAATCCAGGCAAGGCAAATCCAGGCAAGGCAAGTCCACACAAGGCAAGGCAAATCCAGTAAAGAAAAATTCAGGCAAGGCAAATCCAAGTAACGCAAAGCAAGGCACATCTAGGCAAGAAAAATAAATAACAGAACAAATCCAGGCAAGAAAAGGCAAGGCAAGAAAAATTCAGGAAAGGCAAATTTAGGCAAGGCGAGGCAAATCTAGGCAAAGCCAATCCAGGCGAGAAAACGTAAGGCAAGGCATATTCAGGCAAGGCCAATCCAGGCAAGGAAAGGCAAAACAAAACAAATTCAGGCAAGAAAAATCCAGAAAAGTAAAGGCAAGGCAAGGCAAATCCAGGCAAGGCAAATCCAAGCAAGAAAAGGCAAGCCAAAGCAAATCAAGGCAAGAAATATTTAGAAAAGGCAAGGCAAGGCAAGACAAATCAAGGAAAGGCAAAAAAATGCAAGGCAAACCCAGGCACAGCAAATCCAGGAAAGGCAAAAAAGACAAGGCAAATCAAGGCAAGGAAAGGCAAGGCAAAGCAAGGCAAATCCACGCAAGGCAAGACAAGAAAGGCAAGTCCAGGCATAAAAAATTCAGGTAAGGAAAGGCAAAGCAGGGGAAATCCATGAAAGGCAAGACAAGGCAAGGCAAATCCAGGCAAGGCAAATTTAGTCAAGGCAGTGCAAAGCAAGGCAAATCCAGGCAAGGCAATGCAAGGCAAGGTAAATCCAGGAAAAGAAAATTCAGGCAATGCAAGGCAAGGCAAATCCAGGCAAGACAAATCCAGAAAAGTCAAGGAAAGGAAAGGCAAATCTAGGTAAGACAAATTCAGGCCAAAAAAGGCAAGTCAAAGTAAATCCAGGCAAGGTAAATTCAGGGAAGACAGGCAAGGCAAGGCAAGGCAAGGCAAGGCAAATCTAGGAATGGCAAATTCATGCAAGGAAAGAAAAGAAAAGGCAAATTCAGAAAAGAAAAATCCAGGCAAGGCAAGGCATGGCCAGGAAAGGCAAATCCAGATAAGGCAAATCCAAGCAAGGTAAGGCAAATCAAGGCAACGAAAATCGAGGCAAGACAAGGCAAGAAAAAACAAGGCAAATCCAGGCAATGCAAATCCAGGCAAAACAAAACAAGGCAAAAGAAATCCAGGAAGGGCAAATCCAGGAAAGGCAACGCAAGACAAGTCAAATCCAGGCAAGACAAGAGAAGGCAAGGCAAATTCAGCCAAGGCAAATCAAAGCACAAGAAGGCAAGGGAAATCCAGACAAAACAAATCCAGGCAGGGGAAGGCAAGGAAAATCCAGGCAAGACAAAACAAAGCAAACCAAGGCAAATCCAGGCAAGAATTATCCAGGCAAGAAAAGGCAAGGAAATAGAAATTTAGGCTAGGCAAATCCAGGCAAGGCAAAGATAATCCAGGAAAAACAAATCCCGGCCTTGCAAAATAAGACAAGGCAAATCCAGGCAAAACAAACACAGAAACAGCAAGGCAAGTCAAGGCAAGAAAAATACAGAGAAGGCAAGGCAAGGCAAGACAAATGCCCTTCAAGGCAAATCCAGGCAAAAAAGGCAAGGCCAGGTAATGCAAGTCAAGGCAAATCCAGCCAAGGCAAGGCAAGTCAAAGCCAATCCAGGCAAGTTAAATCCTGCCAAGGCAAGGCAAGGCAAGGCAAGGCAAATCCAGGCAAGGCAAACCAGGCAAGGCAAGGAAAATCCAGGGAATGCAAGGAAAGTCAACACAAATGTCAGGCAAGGCAAATCCAGCCAAAAAAGTCACGGCAAGGCAAGGCAAATACAGGCAAGGCTAATTTAGGCAAGGCTAATTTAGGCAAGGCAAGGCATGGCAAGGCAAGGCACGGCAAGGCAAGGCAAATTCAGAAAAAGCAAATCCAGGTAAGAAAAAGGCATGGTAAGGCTAAGCTAGGGAAGGCAAATCCAGGCAAGGTAAGACAAGGTAAGGCAAATCAAGGCAAGGTAAATTGAGGAAAGACAAGGCAAGGAAAGACAAAACAAGACAAAGCAAGGCAACTCCAGACAAGACAAATCCAGGCAAAACAAAACAAGACAAAAGAAATCCAGGGAAAGCAAAGCCAGGCAAGACAATGCAACGCAAGTAAAATCCAGGCAAGGCAAGACAATGCAAAGCAAATCTAGGCAAAGCAAATCCAGGCATGACAAGGTAAGAAAAATCTAATCAAGGCAATAAAAAACAAGGCAAATCTAGGCAAGGCAAGGAAAGGCAAATCCAGGGAAGGCAAATTCAGGAAAGTCAAGAAAAGGCAAAAAAAAATCCAGGAAAAGCAAATCCAGTGAAGAAAAAGCAAGGCAAGGCAAATCCAGGCAACGAAAATTCAGGCAAGGCAAATCCAGGGAAGGCAAATTCAGGAAAGTCAAGAAAAGGCAAAAAAAATCCAGGAAAAGCAAATCCAGTGAAGAAAAAGCAAGGCAAGGCAAATCCAAGCAAAGAAAATTCAGGCAAGGAAAGACAAGGCAAGGCAAGGGAAATCCAGAAAAGTCAAGGCTAGGCAAATCAAATTCAGGAAAGAAAAGGCAAGCCAAAGCAAATCCAGGCATAAAAAATCCAGGCAAGGCAAGGCAAGGCAAATCTTAGCAAGAAAAATCCAGGCAAGGTAGTGCAAAGCAAGGCAAATCCAGGCAAAGAAAATTTAAGCAATGCAAGGCAAGGCAATAAGAACAAGGCCAATCCAGGCAAAGCAAATAAAGGCAAGGCAAGAAAAGCCAAGGCAAATTCAGAATTAAAAAATTCAGGCAAGGTAAAACAAACCAAAGCAAATCCAGGCAAAATAAATCCAGGCAAGTCAAGTTAAGGCAAGGCAAATACAGACAAGACAAGGCAAAGCAAGGCAAGGCAAGGCAATGCAAGGCAAAGCAAATCCAGCCAAAACTTGGCAAGGCAAGGTAAATCAAAACAAGGAAAATTCAGGGAAAGCAAGGCAAGGCAATACAGATTCAGGCTAGAAAAATCTACTCTAGAAAAGACAAGGCATGACCAGGCAAAGCAAATCCAGGCAAGGCAAGGCAAGGCAAAGCAAATACAGGCGAGGCAAATCCCAGCATGGCAAGGCAAGTCAAGGCAAATTTAGGGAAGGCAAGCCCAGGGAAGGCAAGGCAAAGCAAATTCTGCCAACGCAAATCCAGACAATGCAAGGCAAGGCAAGTCAAATCCACACAAGACAAATACAGCAAAGAAAAGGAAAGAAAAGACAAATCCAGGTAAAACTGATCCAGGCAAGAAAAGGCAAGGCAATGCAAATTCAGGCAAGGCAAATCCAGGCAAAACAAAACATGGCAAAACAAATTCCATGAAGACAATCCAGAGTAGGTATCGCAAGGCAAGGCAAATTCAGGCAAGACAAGGCAAGGCAAGCCAAATTTAGGCAATGCAAATCCAAGCAAGGCAAGGCAAGGTAATGCAAATACAGGCAAGAAAATGCAAGAAAGGCAAATCCAGGCAAGGCAAATCCAGGGAAGGGAAGTTCAGGTAAAACAAGGCAAGTCCAGACAAGGCAAGGGAAGGCAAAGAAAATCCAGGCAAGAAAATTTCAGGCAAGGCAAAATAAGACTAGGCAAATCCAGGTAAGGCAAATCCACCAAGGCAAACAAGGCAAATTTTGGCAATGCAAATCCAAACAATGCAAGGCAATGCAAGGCAAATCTATTTAAGGCAAATCTAGCCAAGGAAAGAAAGGCAAAGCCAATCCAGGGAAGGCTAATCCAAGAAATAAAAGACACAAAAAGACAAATCCAGGGAAAGCAAGGCAAGGCAAGGCAAGGCAAATTCAAAGAAGGCAAATCCAGGAAAGGCTACGCAAGGCAAGGAAAATCCAGGAAAGGCAAGGCTAGGCAATGCAAAGAAAATCCAGGAGAGGCAAATCCCGACCAGACAAGGCATGTTAAGTCAAATGCAGGGAAGTCAAACCCAGGCAAGGAAAGGCAAGAAAAAGCAAGGTAAATTGAGGGAAGAAAAGGCTAGGCAAGAACAGGCAAGGCAAGGCAAATCAAGAGAAGAAAAATTCAGGCAAGGCAAGGCAAGGAAAAGCAAATCCAGGCAAGTTAAATCCAGACAATGCAAGGCACGGCAAGACAAATCCAGGCACGAAAAATCCAGGCAAAAAAAACAAGGTAAAACAAATCCAGGAAAAAAAATCCAGGCAAGGGAATGCAAGGCAAAACAAATTCAGTAAAGGCACGGCAAGACAAGACAAATCCAAGCAAGGCAAGGCAAGGCAAGGCCAGGCAAAGCAAATCCAAGCAAGGCAAGGAAAGGCAAATTCAGACAACTTAAAGAAAAACAAAGCAAATATAGACAAGGCAAACCCCAGAAGGGCAAGTCAATTCAAGGCAAATCCAGGCAAAGCAAGCCCAGGCAAGGCAAGGCATGGAAAGACAAATCCAGGCAAGGCAGATCTAGGCAAGGGAAGGCAAGTCAAGGCAAATTAAGGCAAGAAAAATCCAGGCAAAAATGCAAGGCAATGGAAATCAGGGCAAGGCAAATCCAGGCTAGGAAAGGCAAGGCTAGGCAAGGCAAGACCAAGCAAAGGCTAATCCAGGTAAGAAAAAGCAAGGAAAGAAAAACCCAAGCAAGCAAGGCAAATTCAGGCAAGACAAGGCAAGACAAATAAAGCCAATGAAAATCCAGGCAAGCAAGAAAAGGCAAGTCAAGTCTTGGAAAATCCAGGCTAGGAAAGGCAACTCAAATCTTGGCAAGGCAAATGCAGGCAATGCAAAGCAAGGCAAATCCAGGCAAGGCAAACCCAGGAAAGGTAAATCCAGGAAACGCAAGGCAAGGCAAGACAAGGCAAAAATTATCCAGGAAAGGCAAATTTAGTCAAGGCAAGGCATATCCAGGCAAGGCAAGGCAAGGCAAATCCAGTCAAGTCAAATTCAGGCAAGGACAGGTAAGGCAAATCCAGGAAAGAAAAGCCAATGCAAATCCAGGCAAAGCAAGGCAAGGCAAATCCATGAAAGAAAAATCCAGGCTAAGGAATGAAATGTAAATCCAGGCAAGGCAAATCAAGGCAAGTTAAGGCAAGGCAAATCTAGGCAGGGCAAATCCAGGTAAGGAAAGGCAAGACAAATAAAGTCAAGGCAAATCCAGGAAAAGCAAGGCAAGGCATGGCAAATCCAGGCAATGAAAATCTAGGCAAGGCAAGAAAAGGCAAATCCATGTGAGACAAATACAGGCAAAAAAAGGCAAAGCAAATGCAGGCACAAATTGCCAAAACAAATCTAGACAAGAAAATTCCAGGTAAGGCATGCAAGATAAATTCAGGCAAGGCAAGGCAAGGCAATGCGAATCCATGCAAGGCAAGGCAAGGCAAGGCAAGGCAAGGCAAGGAATATCCAGGCAAGGCAAATACAGGCAATGCTAGACAATGTAAATACAGGAAAGACAAATTCAATTGGGGCAAGGAAAGACAAGGTAAATTTAAGAAAGGCAAATTTAGGCAAGAAAAGTGAAGGCAAGGCCAGTCCAGGCAAGAAAATTCCAGGCTAGGCAAAACAAGGCAAATCCAGGCAAGGCAAATCCAGGCAAGGCAAAACAAGGCAAGGAAAATCCAGGCACGGAAAATCCAGGCAAAACACAATAAGGCAAAACAAATCCAGGGAAGACAAATCCAGGCAAAAGAATGCAAGGCAAGACAAATTCAGACAAGGCAAGGCAAATCGAGGCAAGTGAAGGCAAGGCAAACCAGGAAAAGAAAATCAAGGCAAAGTAAGGCAAAACAAATCCAGGCAAGGCAAAGAAAAGTACGGAAAATCTAGACAAGGCAAACCCCAGGAAGGCAAGGCAAGTCAAGACAAATCCAGGCATGGCAAACCCAGGCAAGACAAGGCATAGAAAGTCAAATGCAGGCAAGGCAAATCCAGGCAAAGCACAGCAAGGCAAATCCAGGCAAGGGAAATCCAGGCAAAAAATGCAAGGCAAGGCAAATTCAAGAAAGGCAAGGAAAGGGAATGCAAATTCAGGCAAGAAAAATGCAGGCAAGGCAAGGGAAGGCAAATCCAAACAAGGCAAAGTAAGGCAAGACAAGGCTAGGCAAATAAACGCAATGCAAATCTAAGCAAGCAAGGAAAGGCAAATCCAGTCTTGGAAAATTCAGGCTAGGCAATGCAAATCTTGGCAAGGCAAATGCAAGCAAGGCAAGGCAAGGCAAATCCAGGCAAGGCAAATTCAGGCAAGACCAGGCCAGGCAAGACCAGGTCAGACAAGGCCAGGCAAAACAAGGCAATGCACAGCAATTCAAATCTAGAGAAGGCAAATTTAAGCAAGGCAAGGCAAGGCAAATTCAGGCAAGGCAAATCCACGCAAGAAAAGAAAAGGCAAGGCAAGCTAAATCCACGCAAGAAAATCCAAGGCCAATCCAAGCCAGGCAAATTCAGACAAGGAAAGCAAGAAAATTTCAGGCAATTCTAGGAGAGGTAAGGCAAGGCAAGGAAAGGCAAACCTGAGCAAGTCAAGGCTAGACAAGGCCAGGAAAAAAAATCCAGGATACGCAAATACTGGAAAAACAAATCCAGGCAAGGCAAGACAAGAACAATTCAGGCAAGGCAAAACCAGGCAACACAAGGCAAGGAAAATCCAGGAAAAACAAGGCAAGGCAAGGCAACTTTGGGCAAGGCAAATCCAGGTAAAAAAATAAAGGCAAGGCAAGTCAAAAAAATTTAGGCAAGTTAAATCCAGACAACGCAAGGCAAGGTTAAACCAGGAAACAAAAGCCAAGGAAAATCCAGACAAGGCAAGGAAAGGCAAATCCATGCAAGAAAAATCCAGGCAAGGCAAGGAAAGGTAAATTCAGGCAAGACAAATCCAGGTAAGTCAAAATAAATCAAACCTAGAAAAGGAAAATCCAGGTAAAGCAAGGCAAGGCAAATAAAGTCAAGAAAAATCCAAGAATGGCAAGGCAAGGCATGGCAAACCCAGACAATGCAAATCCAAGGAAGGCAAGGCAAGACAAATCCAGGCAAGGCAAGGCAAATCCAGGCAAGACAAATCCAGGCAAGGCAAAGCAAGGCAAATCCAGGCATAAAAAGCAAAACAAATCCAGGCAAGGAAAATTTAGGCAAAACATGGCAAGGTAAATCCAGGAAAGGCAAGGCAAGAAAATGTGAATCCATGCAAGGCAAGGCAAACCATATCCAGGCAAGGCAAGACAAGGCAAATTCAGGCGAGGCAAATCCAGTTAAGGCAAGGCAAGGCAAGGCAAATACAGGCAAGGCAAATACAGGCAAGGCAAATACAAGCAAGGAAAGGCAAGGAAAATTCAGGAAAGGAAAGGCAAATTCAAGGAAGGCAAATCCAGTTATGGCAAGGCAAGGCAAGGCAAGGCAAATACAGGAAAGGAAAATACAAGCAAGGAAAGGCAAGGAAAATTCAGGCAAGGCAAGGCAAGGCAAATCCAGGCAGAGAAAATTTAGGCAAATTCAGGAAAGGCAAATCCAGGCAAGAAAAGTCAAGGCAAATGCAGACAAGGCAAGACAAGGAAAATCCAGGCAAGGAAAATGCAGGCAAGACAAGGCAAGACAAAACCAGGGAAGGCAAATCTATGTAAGTAAAGGCAAGGTAAATCTAAGCAAGGAAAATAAAGGGAGGGTGAGGCAAGACAAATACAGGCAAGGCAAGGGAAGCCAAGGCAAATCCAGGTAAGGCAAAGCCAGGCAAGGCAAGGAAAGGCAAATTCAGGCAAGTCAAGACCAGGGAAAGCCAGAAAAAGAAAATCAAAAAGAGGCAAATCCAAAAAAGGCAAATACTGGCAAAACAAATTTAGGCAAGGCAAAGCAAGGAAAATCCAGGCAAGACAAATCCAGGCAATGCAACACAAGGTAAATTCAGGCAACCCAAGGCAAGGCAAGGCAAATTTAGGCAAGGCAAAGAAAAACACATCCAGTTTTTTCTGGAAAGTAAAGGCAAAGGAAAGTAAAGGCAAAACAAAGGAAAGTAAAGGCAATTCAAAGCAATGCAATTTCAGGCAAGGCAAATCCAGGCAAGGCAAGGCAAGACAAGGCAGATCCAGGCAAGTTAAATTCAGGCAAGGCCAATGCAGAAAAGAAAAGCCAAAACAAATCCAGGCAAGGCAAGGGAAAGCAAATCTATTCAAGGAAAATCCACGCTAGGTAAGGAAAGGTAAATCCAGGCAAGGCAAATACAGACAAGTCAAAATAAATCAAATTTAGAAAAAAAAATCCAGGTAAGGCAAGTCAAGGTAAGTAAAGCCAAGGCAAACCTAGAAATAGCAAGGCAAGGCATGAAAAATTGATGCAATACAAATCCAGGCGAGGCAATACAAATCCTGGCAAAGCAAGGCAAATCTAGACAAGATAAATCCAGGCAAGGAAAGGGAAGGCAAATCCAGGCACCAAAAGCCAAGGCAAATTGAGGCAAGGGAAATCCAGGCAAGGCATGGCAAAACAAATCCAGGCAAGGCATGGCAAGGCAAGGCAAGGTAATGCAAATCCATCCAAGGCAAGTCAAGACAATGCATATCCAGGCAAGGGAAATCCAGGCAAGGCAAGTCAAGGCAAATCCAGGCAAGGCAAATCAAGGCAAGGAAATGCAAGGCAAATCCAGGCAAGGAAAATCCAGGCAATGCAAGGCAAGGCAAATCCAGGCAAGGCAAGGCAAGGCAAATTCTGGCAAGGCAAATTTAGGCCAGAAAAGCCAAGGCAAGTCCAGGCAAGGCAAGGCAAAAAATGCAGGCAAGGAAAATCCAGGTAATACAAGGCAAGACAAAACCAAGGAAGGCAAATCTAGGGAAGTAAAAGCAAGGTAAATCTAGGTAAGAAAAATTTAGGCAAGGCGAAACATGCCAAAAAAAATTCAGGCAAGACAAAGCCAGGCAAGGCAAGGCAAGGCAGGGCAAATCCAGGCAAGGCAAATTTAGGCAAGGTAAGGCAAGTCAATGCAAATCCAGGCAAGGCAAGGCAATGTGAATCCATGCAAGGCAAGTCAAGACAATGCATATCCAGGCAAGGCAAAACAAGACAAATCCAAACAAGGCAATTCTAGTCAAACCAAGGCAAAACAAGGCAAATCCAGACAAGGCAAATCGAGGCAAGGAAAAGCAAGCAAACCCAGGCAAGGAAAATTCAGACAAGGCAAGGCAAGGCAAATCCAGGCAAGACAAATTCAGGCAAGGCAAGGCAAGGAAAATTCTGGCAAGGAAATCCAGGCAAGAAAAGCCAAAGCAAATCCAGACAAGGAAAGGCAAAGAAAATGCAGGCAAGGAAAATCCAGGTAAGACAAGTCAAGACAAAACAAAGGAAGGCAAATCTAGGCAAGTAAGGGCAAAGTAAATCTAGGTAAGGCAAATTTAGGCAAGGCAAGGCAAGCTAAGGAAAATCCAGGCAAGGCAAAGCCAGGCAAGGCAAGGCAAGGCAAGGTAAGGCAGGGCAAATCCAGGCAAGGCAAATTCAGGAAAGGTAAGGCAAGTCAATGCACATCCAGGCAAGGCAAGGCAAGACAAGGACAATCAACGCAAGGCTAATTCAAGCAACAAAAGGCAAGGAAAGGCAAATCCAGGCAAGACAAATCCAGGCATGGCAAATCCAGGCAAGGCGAGGCAAGGCAAATCCAGGAAACACAAGGCACGGCAAGGCAAATTCGGGCAAGGCAAATTTAGGCAAAGCAAGAAAATCCCAGACAGGAAATATAAAGGCAAGGCAAAGCGATGCAAATTCAATCAAGGCAAATCTAGGCAAGGCAAGGCAAGGCAAGGCAGATCCAGGCAAGTTAAATCAAGGCAAGGCAAGGTATGGCCAATGCAGTAAAGAAAAGCCAATGAAAATCCAGAAAAGGCAAAGGAAGGCAAATTCATGAAAGAAAAATCCAGGTTAGGTAAGATAAGGTAAATTCAGGCAAGGAAAATCCAGGCTAGGTAAGATAAGGTAAATCCAGGCAAGGAAAATCCAGGCAAGACAAGGTAAAGCAAATCTAGAAAGAGAATCCAGGTAAGGCAAGGCAAAAAAAATAAAGTCAAGGCAAATCCAGAAATGGCAAGGCAAGTCATGGAAAAACGAGGCAAGGCAAGTCAAGCCAAGGACAATCCAGTCAAGGCAAACCCTGGCAAGACAAGGCAATGGAGATCAAAGCAAGACAAATCCAGGCAAGGCAAGGCAATACAAATTTAGGTAACACAACCCCAGGCAAGGCAAGGTAAGGCAAATACAGGCAAGGCAAGGCAAGGCAAATCCAGGTAAAGCAAATCCAGGCAAGGAAAGGCAAGATAAATTCAGGCAAGACAAGGCAAGCTAAATCCAGGCAAGAAAAGCCAAGGTAAATCCAGGCAAAACAAATCCAGGCAAGGCAAGCCAAAGGAAGGAAAACCCAGGCAAGGCTAATCCAGGTAAGAAAAGGCAAATCCAGGCAAGGCAAGGCAAGGCAAATCCAGGCAAGGCAAGGAAAGGCAAGTAAAAGCAATGCAAATTTAGGCAAGAAAAAAAGGCAAATCCATTCTTGGAAAATCCAGTCTAAGCAAGGCAACGCAAACCTTGGCAAGGCAAATGCAGGCAAGGCAGAGCAAGGCCAATCCAGGCAATGCAAATCCAGGCCAGGCCAGGCAAGGCAAGGCAAGACAAGGCAAAGCAAATTCGGGGAAGGAAAACTTAGGCAAGGAAAGGCAAGGCAAATCCAGGCAAGCAAAATCCAGGAAAGGCAAGGCAAGGCAAATTCAGGAAAGGCAAACCCAGGCAAGGCAAGACAAGGCAAATCTAGGCAAGTTAAATCCAGGAAAGAAAAGCCAATGCAAATTCAGGCAAGGCAAGGCAAGGCAAATCCATGCAGGGATAATTTAGGCAAGGCAAGGAAAAGTAAATGCAGGTAAAGCAAATTCAGGCAAGTCAAGTTAAGGAAAATCCAGGCAAGAAAAATCCAGGTAAGCCAAGGCAAGGCAAATAAAGTAAAGGCAAATTCAGGAAAGGCAAGGCAAGACTTGGAAAATCTAGGCAATGCAAGTCCAGGCAAGGCAAGAAAAAATAGAGGCAAGGCAAGGAAAATCCAGTCAAGTTAAATCCAGGCAAGGCAAGTCAAGGCAAAAAAATCCAGGCAAGGAAAGAGAAGGTAGCACAAGGCAAATCCAGGAAAGGCATATTCATGCAAGGCAAAATTAGGCAAGGCAAATCCTAGCAAGAAAAATCCAGGCAATGCAATGCAAGGCAAGGCCAATCCAGTCAAGGCAAACGCAGGCAAAACAAGGCAAGGCAAGGCAAATTCAAGCAAGGAGGCAAGGCAAGGCATGGTAAATCCCGGCAAATTAAATTCAGAAAAGGAATGTCAAGGCAAGGCAAATCGAGGAAAGACAAATCCAGTCACAGCAAGGCAAGACAAATCTAGGCAAGAAAAGCCAAAGCAAATCCTGGCAAGGCAAGGCAAGGCAAATCAAGAAAAAAAAAATTCAGGCAAGGCAAGGCAAGACAAAACCAGAAAAGACAAATCTAGGCAAGGAAAGGCAAGGTAAATCTATAAAGGTAAGGCAATGCAAGGCAAAGCCAGGCAAGGCAAATCCAGCCAAGGAAAGGCAAATCCAGGCAATGAAAGCCAAGGAAATGCAAGTCTAATTTAGGTAAGGCAAATCCAGTCAAGGCAAACCCTGGCAAGGCAAAGCAATGAAAATCAAGGAAAGGCAAATCCAGTCAAGGCAAGGTAAGCCAAATCCAGGTAAG
This sequence comes from Saguinus imperator, assembly GCA_004024885.1. Classification (NCBI taxonomy): domain Eukaryota; kingdom Metazoa; phylum Chordata; class Mammalia; order Primates; family Cebidae; genus Saguinus; species Saguinus imperator. The sequence goes on along the minus strand of PVHO010010513.1, from coordinate 21,489 downwards.
GCAACTAAAGGCGAGGCAAGGTAAGGCAAATCCAGGCAAGACAAATCCAGGGAAGGCAAGACAAGCAAAATTCAGGCAAGGAAAGCCAAGGCAAATCCAGGTCAGACAAATTTAGCAAGAAAAGGCAAGGGAAATCCAGGCAAGTCAAGAAAAATTCAGGCATTTCAAGGCTAGACAAATCCAGAAAAGGAAATCCAGAAAAAGCAAATACTGGCAAGGCCAATACAGGCAAGGCAAGGCAAGGCAAATTTAGGCAAGACAAGGCCAGACAAGGCAAATTCGGACAAGGCACATTTAGGCAAAACAAGGCAAGGCAAATCCAAGCTAGGAAAACTTAGGCAAGCCAAGGCCAGGCAAGTTTAGTCGAGGCAAATACAGGCAAGGAAAGGCAAGGAAAATCCAGGCAAAATAAATCCAGGCAAGGCAAGGCAAGGCCAATTCAGAAAAGAAAAGCCAAGGCAAATCCAGGCAAGGCAAGGGAAGGCAAATTTATACAAGGAAAATTCAGGCAAGGCAAGGAACTGTAAATACAGACAAGGCAAATTCATGCAAGGCAAATGCAGGCAAGAAAAGGCAAGGCAAGGCAAATCCAGGAAAGGCAATGCAAAAAAAGCAAATCGAAACAAGGCAAATCCACACAAGGAAAGGCAAATCCAGGCAATGCAAGTCAAGGAAAGGCAGGGCTAATCCAGAAAAGGCAAATTCAGTCAAGGCAAACCCTGGCAAGTCAAGGCAATGGAAATTAAGGCAAGGCAAATTCAGGAAAGGCAAGGCAAGACAAATCCAGGTAAGGCAACTCTAGGCAAGGCATGGTAAGGCAAATCCAGGCAAGTCAAGGCAAGGCAAATTCAGGCAAGGCAAGAAAAAAACATTCAGGCAAGTCAAATCCATGCAAGGCAAGGCAAGATAAATCCAGGCTAGAAAAGCCATGGCAAATCCAGGCAAAATAAATCCAGGAAAGGCAAGGCAAGACAGAGATAGACAAGGCAAATCCAGGCAAGGCAAGACAAGTCAAAGCAAATCCAGGAAAGGTAAATTCCAGCAAGGCAAGGACAGGCAAAACCATGCAAGGGAAATCCCGGCAAGGAAAGTCAAGGCAAATTCAGGCAAGGCAAACCTAGACAAGGCAAATCCAGGCAAGGCAAAGCAAGACAAAAAAAGAGACAAATCCAGGCAAGACAAGGCAAGGCAAGGCAAATCCAGGCAAGGTAAAGCAATGCAAGACAAAGACAGGCAAGGCAAATTCAAGCATAATAAGACAATGCAAGAAACATCCAGGCAAGGCCAGGCAAGGCAAATCTAGGCAAGGGAAATTCCAGAAAGGCAAGGCAATCAAATTTATGCAAGGCATATCCAGGCAAGGCAAGGCAAGGCAAGGCAAGTCCATGCAAGGCAAATCCAGACAAGGCAAGGCAAGGCAATTCCAGGCAAGATAATTTTAGGCAAGGCAACGCAAGGTAAGTCAAATCTAGACAAGACAAGGCACGGCAACACAAGTCCAGGCAATACATATCCAGGCAAGTCAAGGCAAAGCAAGGAAAATTTAGGCAATGCAAGGGAAGGCAATTCCAGGCAAGGCAAATGCATGCAAGGTATGTCAAGGCAAGGAAAGAAAAAATCAGCCAAGGAAAATTTAGGCAAGGCAAGGCCAATCCAGTTAAGGCAAATCAAGGCAAGGCAAGGCAAGGCAAATTCAGGCAAGGAGGCAAGGAAAGGAAAGGCAAATTTAGGTAAAGCAAATCGAGGCAAAACTAGCCAAGGCAAATCCAGACAAGGCAAGGCAAGGAAAGGAAAGGTAAGGCAAATCTAGGCAAGGCAAATTCATGCCCGGAAAGGCAAGGCAAGACCAATCCAGTCAAGACAAATTCAGACGAAACCAGGCAAGGCAAGGCAAACCCAGTCAAGGTGGTAAGGTAAGGCAAGGCAAATATAGGCAACACAAATACATTTTAAAAAAACAAGGCAAGGCAAGACAAATTTAGGCAAGGCAAGGTAAGACAAGGAAAGGTTAATTCAGGCAAGGGAAATAGAGAAAAAGCAAGGCAAAACAAGGCAAATCCAAGCAAGGCAAATCATTGCAAGGCAAAAACAAGGCAAGGCAAAAACAGACAAGGGCAATATAGGCAAAACAAGGCAAGACAAACCCAGGCAAGGTACATTCATGCAACGCAAGTCAAAGCAAATCCAGGCAAGGCAAATCCACGCAAGACAAGGCAAAGCAAATCCAGGCAAAACAAATTCGGACAAAACAAGGCAAGGCAAATCCAAACAAGGTAAATCCAGGCATGGCAAATCCAAGCTAGAAAAGGGAAGGCAAATTTTGGCAAGGCAAATGTAGGCAAGGCAAGGCAAGGCAAGGTAAATCCAGGGAAGGCGAATTCAGGCAATGCAAGGCAAGGGAAATCCAGTCAAGCTAGGCAAAACAAAAAAAAAATCCAGACAACGCAAATTCAGGAAATGAAACGTAAGGCAAGGCAAAGCACATGCAGGTAACAAAAATCCATGCAGGTCAGGGCAAGGCAAGGCCAATCAAGTCAAGCAAAATCAAAAAAAGCAAGGCAAGTCAAAAAAAAATTCAGGCAAGGAGGCAAAGCAAGGCAAGACAAATCCAGGTAATGCCAATCCTGGCAAAACAAGGCAAGGTAAGGCAAATCCAGGAAAGGCATGGCAAAAAAAGGCAAATCCCAGAAAGAAAAACCAAGGCAAGTCAGGGCAAGGTAAGGCAAATTCGGGCAAGTCCAGGAAAGGAAAGGCAAACCCAGGCAAGGTAATTCCAGGCAAGGGATGTCAAGTCCAGGTAAATCCAGGCAAGGCAAGGCAAGGCAAAAAGAAAAATCCAGGAAAATCAAATACATGCAAGACAAAGCAAGGCAAGGCGAATCCAGGCACGGAAAATCCAGGCAATGCAAGGCAAGGGAATATTAATTCTGTCAATGCAAATCCAGGTTAAAACAAGACAAGGCAAATCCAAGCAAGGAGCCAAGGCATGGAAAAATTAATTTAGGCAAGGTAAATTCAGGCAAGGAATGTCAAGACAAGGTCAATTCAGGCAAAATAAGTCAAGGCAAATCCAGGAAAGACAAATCCATGCAAGTAAAGGCAAGGCAATACAAATCCATGCAAGGTAAATGCAGGCAAGGCAAGGTGAGGAAAGAAAAATCCATTCAAGTCAAATTCACGCAAGGCAAATTTAGACAAGTCAAGGAAAAACAAATCCAGGCAAGGCAAGGCATGGCAAATCCAGGCAGTTCAAGGCTAGGCTAGGCCAAGAAAGAAAAATTCAGGCAAGGCAAATCTAGGAAAAGTAAGGCAAGGAGATTCCAGCAAAGGCAAATCAAGGCAAGGCAAGGCAAGGCAAGGCAAATTCAGGCAAGACCAATCAAGGTAAGGTAAAGCAAGGCGAATCCAGGCAAGACAAATTCAGGCAAAACAAGGCAGGGCAAATAAAAACAAAGCTAAACCATTCAAGCCAAGGCAAGGCAAGATAAATCCAGGCAAGGCAAATGAATTTACAGCAAGGCAAGGCAAGGCAAATTCAGCCAAGAAAAATCCAGGCAGGGCAAGGCAAGGCAAGGCAAATTTAGTCATGGGAAATTCAGGCAAAACAAGGCAAGGCAAGGCAAGGCAAATCCAGGCAAGGAGGTAAGGCAAGGAAAGGCAAATCTAGGCAACGTCAATGTAGTCAAGGCAAGGCAAGGCAAATGCAGGCAAGAGAAGAAAAAAAAATTCAGGCAAAGTAAATCAAGGCAGGGCAAAGCTAGGCAAATCCAGGCAAGCCAAGGAAAGGCAAATCCAGACAAGGTAAATCTAGGCAAAACACCACAAGGTAAATCCAGGAAAGGTAAATTTGTGCAATGCAAGTCAAGGCAAATCCAGGCTAGCCAAATTTACGTAAGGAAAGGCAAAGGAAATCCATGACAGACAAATTGAGGAAAGGGAAGGCAAGGCAAATCCAGGCAAGAAAAGCCAAGAAAAATCCATGCAAGGCAAATCTAGGCAAAGCAAAGCAAGGCAAGGCAAATCCAGGCAAGGCATGGCAAGGCAAGGCAAATCCTAGTAAGGGAAACCGAAGCATATCAAGACAAGTTAAGACAAATCCAGGCAAGAAAAATCTAGGCAAGGCAAGGCAAATCCAGACAAGGTAATTCCAGGCAAGGCAAGTCAAAGCAAGACAAATGCAGGCAAGGCAAGGGAAGGCAAAACAAGCAAATCCAGGAAAAAAAATACATGCAAGGCAAGGCAAGGCACGGCAAAGCAAATCCAGGAACGGAAAATCTAGGCAATGCAATGCAAGGCAAGGTTAATCAAGTCAATGCAAATCTAGGCTAAACAATTCAAGGCAAGGCAAATCCAGGCAAAAAGCCAAGGCATCATGTAATAAATCCAGGCAAGGTAAATTCAGGCAAGGAATGTCAAGGCAAGGTAAATCAAGAAAATGCAAGTCAAGGCAAATATAGGAAGAGCAAATTTATGCAAAGCAAGGCAATGCAAATCCATGCAAGGGAAATGCAGGCAAGGCAAGGCAATGCAAGGAAAATCCATTCAAGGAAAATCCACACAAGGCAAATTCAGGCAAGGCAAGGCAAAACAAATTTAGGCATGGCATATCCAGGCAAGGCAAGGCAAGGCAAATCCAGGCAAAGCAAGGCAAGTCAAGGCGAATCTAGCCAAAGCAAGGCAAGGCAAGGCAAATCCAGAAAATTCAAGGCTAGGCTAGGCTAGTCCAGGATAGAGAATTCCAGACAAGGCAAATCCAGGAAAGGCAAATCTAGGAAAAGTAAGGCAAGGCAATTTCAGGCAAGGAAAATTAAGACAAGACAAAGCAATGCAAACCCAGAGAAGGCCATTTCAGACAAAAAACGATAAGGCAAATCAAGGCAAGGAAAATCCAGCCAAGACAAGGGAAGGCAAATAAGATCAAGGCTAATCCAGGCAAGGCAAGGAAAAACAAATCCAGGCAAGGCAAGTCATGGCAAATCCAGGCAAGACAAAGCAAATTCAGGGAAGTCAAAACTAGGATAAGCCAGGAAAGGGAAATACAGGCAAGAAAACTTCAGGCAAAGCAAATCCAGGCAAGGCAAATCTAGAAAAAGCAAGGCAAGGCGAATATAGGCAAGGCAAAACAAGGCAAATCCAGGTAAGGCCAATCCAGGCAAGGCAAGGTAAGGCACACCAAGACAAGGTAATTTTAGCCAAAGCAAAGTAAGACAAATAAGATCAAGGATAATCCAGGCAAGCTAAGGCAAGGCAAGGCAAATTTCATAAAAACAAATGCAGGCCAGGCAAGGCTAGGCAATGCAAATCAAATCCACACAAGGCAAATCCAGGCAAGACATGGAAAGGCAAGGCAAATCGAAGCAATGCAAAGCAAGGTAAGGCAAGCCTAATCCAGGCAAGGCAAATCCAGGTAATTCAAGAAAAAACAAATCTATGCAAGGAAAATTCTGGCAAGGCAAAGCAAGGTTAATCCAGGTGAGGCAAGGCAAGACAAGAAATATCCACATAAGGCAAATTTAGGCAAGGAAAACCGAGGGAAGGCAAATCCAAACAAGGCAAGACAAAGTAAGACAAACTCAGGCAAGGAAAATTCAGGCAAGCCAAGAAAGGTAAGGCAAACGCAGGCAAGGCAAATCCAGGCAAGGCAAGAGAAATTCTTGCAATGCAAGGCAATAAAAACAAAGCAAATGCAGGCAAGACAAATGTTTGCAAGGCAAGGCAGGGCAAAGCAAATCCAGCCAAGAAAACTCCAGGCAGGGCAAGACAAGGCTAGAAAAATCTAGTTACAGTTAATCAAGGCAAAACCATGCAAGGCAAGGCAAATCCAGGCAAGGAGGCAATGCAAAGCAATGCAAATCCTGTCAATGCAAATCCAGCCAAGGGATATCCAGGCAAAACATGGTGAAACAAGGCAAATCAAAAAGAGCAAATCCAGGCAAGACTAGGCAAATCCAGGCAAGAAAAATTCAGGCAAGTTAAATCTAGGCAAGGCAAGTCAAGGCAAAAAAAATCCAGGCAAGGGAAGGGAAGGTAGCAAAAGGCAAATCCAGGAAAGGCATATTCATGCAAGGCAAGGTTAGGCAAGAAAAATCCCAGCAAGAAAAATCCAGGCAATGCAAGACAAGGCAAGGCCAATCCAGTCAAGGCAAACGCAGTCAAAACAAGGCAAGGAAAGGCAAATTCAAGCAAGGAGGCAAGGCAAGGCATGGTAAGTCCTGGCAAATTAAATTCAGAAAAGAAAAGTCAAAGCAAGGCAAATCCAGAAAAGGCAAATCCATACAAGGCAAGGCAAGGCGAGGCAAATCCATGCAAGGAAAATGCATACAAAGAAAGGCAAGGCAAAACAAATCCATGCAAGGAAAATGCATACAAAGAAAGGCAAGGCAAAACAAATCCAGGCAAGGCAAACAAATTCAGGAAGGGAGAAGCTAAACAAGGCAAACCCAGGCAAGGCAAATTCAGGCAAGGCAAGGCAAAACAAGTCATGGCAAATCCAGTAAAAATAAGGCAAGGCAAGGCAAGTCAAAGTAAAGCAAATTCAGGCAAGACAAGGCAAATCCAGGCAATGCTTGGCAAGGCAAGACAAGTCAAATCGAGGTAAGGCAAATACAAGCATTGCAAGGCAAGGTGAGGCCAATCAAGTAAAGACCAATCCAGGCAAAAGAAGAAAAGGCAAGGCAAACCTACGCAAGGAGGAAACACAAGGCAAGGCAAGTCGAGGCAATGTAAATTTATGCAAAACAAGGCAAGGCAAGGCAAGGCAAGAAAAGACAAATACAGGCAAGGTAAATCCATGCATTTCAAGGCAAGGGAAGGCCAATCCAGTCAAGGCAAATTTGTGGAAGAAAAATCCAGGCAAAATAAGGCAACCAAGGCAAACCCAGGAGAGGAGGCAACACAAGGTAAGGCAAGTCCAGGCAATGCAAATTCATGCAAGACAAATCCAGGGAAGGCAAGGCAAGGCAAGGCAAATCCAGGCCAGGCAAGTCAAGGCAAATTTAGGCAAAGCAAATCCAGGCAAAGCAACGCTAGGCAAATCCAGGCCAAACAAATTCAGGCAAGTCAAGACATGGCAAATTCAGAATAGGAAAATCCAGGCAAGGCAAATGAAGGTAAGGCAAAGCAAGGAAAATTTATGAAAGGTAAATTTATACAAGGAAAGGAAAGGCACGGCAAGAAAACTCCAAGCAAGGAAAATCCAGGCAATGCAAAAAAGGCAAGGTTAATCCAGTCAATGCAGGTTCAGGCTAAACAAGTCAAGGAAAATCCAGGCAAGGAAAAAAGGCAAGGCAAGGTAAATCCAGACAAGGCAAACTCAGGCAAGAAAAGTCAAGGTAAGGCAAATCCTGGCAAGGCAAAACAAGGCAAATATATACAAAGCAATGCAAGACAAGGCAAATCCATGCAAGGGAAATGCTTGCAAGGCAAGGCAAGTCAAAACCAATTTAGTCAAGGCAAATTTATGGAACGAAAATCTAGGCAAGGCAAGGCAAATCAAATCCAGGTGAAGCATATCCAGGCAAGGGAAAGCAAGGCAAATCCAGGCAAGGCAAGGCAAGGCAAAAAAAGGCAAAACAAATCGAAGCAAGTGAAATTCAGGCAAATCAAGGAAAGGCAAGTTTAGGCAAGGCAAATTCAGACTAGGCAAGAGAAGTTACATCATGACAAATCAAATCCAGGCAGTGAAAGGCAAGGCAAATCCAGGCAAGAGAAATTCAGGGAAGGCAAGGCAAGGCAAATAAAGGCAAGGTTAATCCAGGTCAGGCAAAGCAAGGCAAAGCAAATCTAAGCAAGGCAAATTTAGGTAAAAAAGGCAAGGAAAGGCAAACCCAGGCAAGGCAAACCCAGGCAAGGTAAGGTAAGGCAAGGTAAATCCAGGAAATATAAGGCAAGGCAAGGCAAATTTAGGAAAAACAAATCCAGGCAAGGCAAGGCAATTAAATGCAAGTGAAATCCACACAAGGCAAATCCAGGCAAGGCAAGTCAAGGCAAGGCAAATCCAGGCAATGCAAGGCAAATTCAGGCAACGCAAATGCATTGAAGGCAAGGCAATTTAAGGCAAATCCAGCAAAAACATCCAGGAAAAGCAAGGCAAGGCAAGGCCAAATCAGTATCGGAAAATTTAGACAAAACCAACCAAGGTAAGGCAAATCCAGGCAAGAAGGCAAGGAAATGCAATGCAAATCCAGGCAACGCAAATCCAGGCAAGATAAGGCAAGGCAAATACCAGCAAGGCTAACCCAGGCAATGCGAGGCAAGGCCAGGACAATCTAGTCAAGGAAAATTCAGGCAAACAAGGCAAGGCAAGGAAAATCCAGGCAAGGAGACAAGAAAAGTCAAGGTAAATTCTAGCAAATTATATTTAGGCAAGGCAAGGCAAGGTAAATTTAGGCAAGGCTAGGCAAATCCAGAAAATGCAAATCCATGCAAAACAAGAAAATGCAAGGACAATTCATGCAAGGAAAATGCAGGCAAGGCAAGACCAATCCAGGCAAGGCAAATCCACGCAAGAAAAGTCCAGGCAAGGCAAGGCAAAACAAATTCAATTGAGGCATATCGAGGCAAGGCAAGTCCAAGCAAGTCAAGACTAGGCTAGGCCAGAAATGGGAAATCCAGGCAAGGTAAATCCAGCAATGCAAGTCAAGTCAAGGCAAATCCATTCAATGCAAGGCAATTCAAGGCAAATCCAGGCAAGGCAAATGCATGAAAAGCAAGGCAATTTAAGGCAAATCCAGGAAAAATATCTAGAAAAAGCTAGGCAAGGCAAGGCCAATCCATTAACGGGAAATCCAGACAAAACCTAGCAAGGTAAGGCAAATCCAGGCAAGGAGGCAAAGATAGGCAAAACAAATTCAGGCAAGGTAAGGCAAGGCAAATCACAGCAAGGCAAACCCAGGCAATGCAAGGCAAGGTAATGCCAATCCAGTCAAGAAAAATCCAGGCAAACAAGGCAAGGCAAGGCAAATCCAGGCAAGGAGACAAGACAAGTAAAGATACATCCTGGCAAATTAAATTCAGGCAAGGCAAGTCAAGGTAAGGCAAATTCAGGCAAGGCAAGGCAAATCCAGGAAATGCAAATCCATTCAAAACAAGGCAAGGCATGGCAAATCCATGCAAGTGAAATGCAGGCAAGTCAAGGCAAGGCAAGACCTATCCAGGCAAGGCAAATTCACGCAAGGAAAATCCAGGCAAGGCAAGGCAAAACAAATTCAAGCGAGGCATATTCAGGCAAGGCAAGGAAGGGCAAGCCAAAGTAAATCCCGGCAAGTAAATGCTAGGCTAGGCCAAAAAACGAAAATCCAGGTAAGGCAAATACAGGCAAGGCAAATACAGGCAAGGCAAATAAAGGTAATGCAAAACAGGGCAAATCCAGGCAAGAAAAATCCAGCGAAGGCAAGGCAAGCAAAATAAAGGCAAGGCTAATCCTGGCAAGGCAAGGCAAATCAATGCAAGAAAAGTTAAGGCAAGGCAAGGCAATGCAAGGCTAATTCAGGCAAGGGAAATCCAGGAAATGCAAATAAAGGCAAGGCAAATTTATTCAAGGGAAGGCAAGGCAAAACAAATCCAGGCAATGCAAAGCAAAGTAAGGTAAGTCTAACCCAGGCAAGGCAAATTTAGGCAAGGCAAGGCAAAACAAATTCAGGCAAGGCAAATCCAGGCAACAAAAAGCAAGGCAAATCTAGGTAAGGCAAGGCAAGACAAGGCATACCCAGGCAAGGAAAATCCAGGAAAAACAAGGTAAGGCAAATCCAAGCAAGAAAAATCCAGGCAAGGCAATGCTACGTAAGAAAAACCCAGCAAAGTCAAATCCAGGAAAGGCAAGGCAAGGTAAGGCAAATCCAGACAAAACAAGACAAAATTAGGCAAATCCAAGCAAGGCAAGTCAAGGCAAGGGAAATCCAGGCAATTTAAGGCAATGCAAGGCAAATCCAGGAAAGACAAATGCATGAAAGGCAAGGCAATTCAAGGAAAATCCAGCCAAAAAAAATCCCTGAAGGGCAAGGCTAGGAAAGGCTAATCCAGTAACGGCAAATCCAGACAAAACAAAGAAAGGTAAGGCAAATTTAGGCAAGGAAGCAAGGCAAGGCAACGCAACTCCAGGCAACGCAAATCCAGGCAAGTTAAGGTAAGGCAAATCCAGGCAAGGCAATTTCAGGCAAGTCATATGCAGGCAAGGCATGGCAAGGCATGGCAAGGCAATGCAAATCCAGGCAAGACAAATCCAGGCAAGGCTAGTCAAGGTAAGGCAAATCCAGGCAAGAAAAATCAAGGCAAGGAAAATTCAGGCAAGGCAAGGCAAGGCAAGGAAAATTCAGGCAAGTTAAATCTAGGCAAGGAAAGTCAAGACAAAGCAAATACAGGTAAGGCAAGTGAAGGTAAGGCAAGGCAAATCCATGAAAGGCACATTCGTGCAAGGCAAGGCAAGAAAGGCAAATCCCAGCAAGGCAAACCCAGGCAATGAAAGGCAAGACAAGGCCAATACAGTCAAGAAAAATTCAGGCAAACAAGGTAAGGCAAGGCAATTCCAGGCAAGGAGACAAGTCAAGTCAAGGTACATCCTGGCAAATTAAATTCAGGCAAGGCAAATTCAGGCAAGGCAAGGCAAGGCAAATTCAGAAAGTATAAATTTATGCAAAACAAGGCAAGGCACGGCAAATTCATGCAAGGGAAATGCATGAAAGGCAAGGCAAAACCTATCCAGGCAAGGAAAATCCACACAAGGAAAATCCATGCAAGACAAGGCAAAACAAATCCAGGCAAGTAATATCCAGGCAAGGCAAGGCAAGGCAAATTCAGGCAAGGCAAGGCAAAACAAATCTAGACAAGCCCAGGCTAGGCTAGGCTAGGCCAGGAAAGGGAAATCCAGGCAAGGCAAATCCAGGCAAGGCAAATGAAGGAAATATAAAGTAGGGCAAATTCAGTATAGGCAAATTGAGGCAAGGCAAATCCAGGCAAGTCAAATCCAGGCAAGGCAAGGTAACACAAATCCAGGCAAAAAAAAATCCAGCCAAGGCAATGCAAAAGAAATAAGGAAAGGCTATTCCTGGCATGGCAAGTTCCTTGCCTTGTTTAAGGCAAGGAAAATCAATGCAAGACAAATCCAGGCAAGGCAAGACAAGGCAATTCAAGGCAAATCCAGGGAAGGCAAATAAAGGCAAGGTAAATTCACTAAAGGCAAGGCAAGGCAAGGCAAGACAAGGCAATTCAAGGCAAATTCAGGAAAGGCAAATAAAGGCAACATAAATTCATTAAAGACAAGGCAAGACAAATCCAGGAAATGAAAAGCAAGGTAAGGCAAGTCTAATCCAGTAAAGGCGAATTAAGGCAAGGCAAGGCAAATACAAGAAATGCAAAATTATGCAAGGCAAGGCTAGGCAAGGCAAGACAAATCCAGGAAAGGTAAGTCAAGGCAAGACCAATCTAGGCAAAAGAAATCGAGGCAAGTCAAGTGAAAACAAGGCAAATCCAGGCAAGGCAAGGCAAGGCAAGGCAAATCCAGACAAGGCAAGACCATGCATGACAAGGCAAGGCAAGACAAGGCAAATCCACTCAAGTCAAATCAAGACAAAACAAGGCAAGGCAAGTCAAACCCAGGCAAGGAAATAAGGTAAGGCAAAACAAATTCTGGGAACTCAAATTTATGCAATCCAAGGCAAGGCTAGGCAAGACAAATCCAGGCAAGATAAATCCAGGCAAGGCAAGGCAAGACCAATCCTGGCAAGAGAAATCCAGGCAAAACAAGGCAAGTACAAGCAAGGCAAATCCAGGGAAGGCAAGGTAAGGAGAGCAAATCAGGGCAAGGCAAATGCAGGAAAAGCAATGCAAGGCAAATTCAGGCAAAGCAAATCCAGGAAAGGAAAGGCTAGGCAAATCCATGCAAGACCAATCCAGGCAAGGCAAGACAAGACAAGACAAAAAAGAAAAGGCAAATGCACGCAAGGCAAGGCAAGGCAAATACAGGCAAGAAAAATTTATGCAAAGTAAGGCAAGGCAAATTTAGGTAATGCAAAATGAGGCAAGGCAAGGCAAATTCAGGCAAGACAAATTTAGGCTAGAGAACGGAAGGCAAAAGTTGGCAAGGCAAATCCGTGCAACGAAAAGCAGGGAAAATCCAGGTACAGCAAACCCAAGCATTAAAAGGCAAGGCAAATCCAGGCAAGGCAAGGCAAGTCAAATCCAAACAAGGAAAGGCAAGGCAAGACAAATCCAGGCAATGCAAGTCAAGACAAGACAAGGCTGATTCCTGCAAAACAATCCAGACAAGGCAAGGCAATTAAAATCCAGGCAAGGCAAATTCAGGCATGACAACACAAAGCATATTAAGGCAAGGCAAATTTAGGCAAGGCAAGGAAAGTAAATTTAGGAAAGAAAAATCCAGGCAAGGCAATGTAAGGAAAATCCAGGCAAGGCAAGAAAAGGCAAAACAAATCCAGGCAATGTAATTCCAGGCAAGGAATATCAAGGCAAGGCAGATTCAGGCAAAACAAGGCAAGGCAAATACAGAAATGGAAAATTCACTTAAGGCAAGGCAAGACAAATTCACGCATCAAAAATCCAGGCAAGGCAAGGTAAGTGAACTGAATCCAGTCAAGGAAAATCCAAGCAAAACAAGGCAAGGCAAGGCAAATCCAGGCAAGGAGGTAAGGCAAGGCATGGCAAGTCCAGGCAATGCAAATCCATACAAGGCAAGTAAAGAAAAGGCAAATCCCTGAAAGGCAAATCCAGGCAAGGCAAGGAAAGGCATGGCAAAACAAATACAGGCAAGGCAAATACAAGGAAGTCAAGGCAAGAAAAGGCAAATAAAGGCATGGAAAATTCAAGCAATGCAAGGCAAGGCAAGGAAATGCAAATCCTGGCAAAGCAATTCTCGGCAAGGCAAGGCTAGAAAAATTCAGGCAAGACAGATTTAAGAAATGTACGGCAAGGAAAAAAAATCCAGGCAATGCAAGAAAAATCAAGACAAGGCTGATTTAGGCAAAGCAAATCCAGACAAACCAAGGCAAGGCAAATATAGTCAAGGCAAATACAGGCAAGGCAAAAAAATCAAATTTAGGCAAGTCAAATGCAAGAAAGAAAAAATAAGGCAAATCCAGGCAAGGGAAATCCTGGCAAGGAAGGCAAGGCAAGGCAAATACAGGCAAAGCAAATCCATGCAACAGAAATCCAGCAAGGCAAGGCAAGTCAAGGCATGGCAAAGCAAATCTAGGCAAGGAATATTCAGGCAGAGCAGGGCAAGGCAAGGCCAATTCAGTCAAGGCTAATGCAGGCAAAACAAGGCAAGGCAAGGAAAATTCAAGAAAAAGGGAAAGTCAAGAAAAGGTAAATACAGACCACGCAAATCCAGGCAAGGCAAGGCAAATCAAGGCAAGGCAAATCCAGGCTAAACATGGCAAGGCAAGGCAAATCCAGGAAAAGCAAATCTAGGCAAGGCAAGTGAAGGCAAGGCAAGGTAAGGTAAGGCAAATTTAGGCAAGGCAAATACAGGCAAGGTTAGGCAAGGCAGGGAAAATCCAGGCAAGGTAAATTCAGAAAAGGCAAGTCAATGTGAGGCAAATCTAGGCAAAACAAATCCAGGCAAGGGAATAAAAGGCAAATCCAGAAAAGACAAATCCAGTCTAGGCAAGGCAAGGCAAATCCAGGTAAGAAAAACCAAGACAAATTCGTGCAAGGCAAATCCAGGCAAAAAAGGCAGGGCAAGAAAAATTTAGACAAGGTGAGGCAAAGTAAGGCAATCCAGGCAAGGCAAATTCAGGAAAGCAAGGTAAGGCAAATCAAGATACGGAAAATCCAGGCAAGGCAAGGCAAGGCAAATCCAGGCAAAATAAATCCAGGCAAGGCAAGTCAAGGTAAGGCAAATACAGGAAATGCAAGGCAAGGCAATGCAAGGCAAATCCAAAAAAGATAAATTCAGGCAAGGCAAGGCAATGCAAGGCCAATCGAGTCAAGGCAAATTCAGGCTAAACAAGGCAAGGCAAGACAAACCCAGGTAAGAAGGTAACGCAAGGCAAGGCAAATTCAGGCAATGCAAAGCCATGCAAGGAATGGCAAGAGAAATCCATGGAAGAAAAATTCAGGAAAGGTAAGCCAAGGCAAGGGAAATCAAGGCATGGCAAATCCAAGCAAAGTAAGGTAAGGCAAGCCAAATCAAGGCAAGGCAAATCCAGGCAAGGTAAGGCAAGACAATGCAAATCCAGACAATAAAAATTCAGGCAAGGCAATCAAACGCAAGGCAAATACAGGCAATGCAATGCAAGGCAAGACAAGGCAAATCCAAGAAAGGGAAATCCAGAAGAGGCAAGGAAAGGCAAATTTTCACAAGGCAAATCCAGGCAAGGTTAGGCAAAGCAAATCAAGGCAAGGCATATCCAGGCAATGCAAGGCAAAGCAAATCCAGACAAGGCAAGGTAAGGCAAATCTAGGCAAGGCAAATTCTGTCAAGGCAAGGCAAGGAAAGGGAAACCCAGACAAGGCAAATTTAAGCAAGACAAATTTACAAAAGGCAAGGCAAGGCAAATCCAGGCAAGGCAAGACAAGGAAAATTTATTCAAGGCAAATCCAGGTAAGGTAAGGCAAGGTAAAACAAATCTAGGCAAGGCAATTCAAGAGAAGGAAAATCCAGGCAATGCAATGCAAGGCAAGGCAAGGCTAATGCAGGCAATGGAAATTCAGACAAGTCAAAAAAAGGCAAATCCTGGCAAGGCAAATCCAGTCAAGGTGAGGCAAAGCAAATCAAGGCAAAACAAATCTAGGCAAGGCAAGACCAGGAAAATCCAGGCATGGCAAAATAAGGCAAATCTAGGCAAGACAAATGCTGGCAAGGAAAGGCATAGAAAATCAAGGCAAGGCAAGGCAAACCCAGGAACAAAAAAGCCAAGGCAAATCCATGCAAGTCAAATCCAGACAAGGAAAGGCAAATCAAGGCAAGGCAAGTCCAGGCAGGCAAGGCAAGGTAATGCAAATCAAGGCAAGAAAAATACAGGCAAGGTGAGGCAAAGTGAGGCAATAAAGGAAAGGGAAATCAAGCCACGGCTAGGCAAAGCAAGGCAAATACAAGAATGGCAAGTGAAGGCAAGGCAAATCCATGGAATACAAGACAAGGAAAGTAAAGTTAGATCCAGGCAAAAAAAATCCAGGAAAGGAAAATCCAGGCAAGGCATGGCCAATCCAGTCAAGGTAAATCCAGGCAAATCAAGACAAGAAAATGCAAATCTAGGCAAGGAGGAAAGGCAAGGAGAGGCAAACGTAGGCAACGAAAATAAAAGCAAGGCAAGGTAAGGTAAGAAAAAATCAGAAAATGCAAGGCAAGTCAAAGCAAGGCAAACCCATGCAAGACAAATGCAGGAAAGGCAAGGCAAGGCAAGGGAAGGCAAGGCAAATCAAGCCAAGGCAAATCCAGGCAATGTAAGGCAAGGCAAGGCAAATGCAGGCAAAGCAAATCAAGGCAAGGAAAGGAAAATCCAGTCAATGCAAGACAAGGCAAGGCAAGGAAAATCCAGACAAAGCAAATCCATTCATGGCAAGGCAAGGCAAAACCAATCCAGTCAAGGCTTATTCAGGCAAAACAAAACAAAGCAAGTCAAACCCCAGTAAGAATGTAATGCAAGGCATGGCAAATCCAGGCAATGCAAATCTATGAAAGGCAAGGCAATATAAGGCGAGACAAATCAATGCAAGACAAAACCAGAAAAGGCAAGACAAGACAAGGAAAATCCAGGCAAGGCACATCCAGAAAATAAAAGGCATGGCAAATCCACTCAAAGCAAATCCAGGAAAAAAAAGCTAGGCAAATCCAGGAAAGCCAAATCCAGGCAAGGCAAGGTAAGGCAAATTTTGAAAAGGGAAATTCAGAAAGGGCAAGGCAAGGCAAATCCAGACAAGGCAAGTCAAGGAAAATCCAGGCAAGGTAAATTTAGGCAAGGCAAGGCATGACAAATCCAGGCAAGAGAAATTCATGCCAGGCAAGGCAAGGCAAATCCAGGCAAGAAAATTCAAGGCAAACACAGGGAAGGCAAATAAAGGCAAGTCAAGGCAAGTAAAGGAACGGCAAGTCCAGCAAAGGCAAATCTAGCAAGGCAAATGCAGGCAAGAAAAATCCAGGCAAGGCAAAGCAAGGCAAGGCAAGGCAAACGCAGACAAAGTAAGGCAAGGAAAGGCAAGTCCAGGAAAATAAATCCAGGCAAGATAAGGTCGGACAAATCAAATCCAGGCAATGCAAGGCAAGGTAAGTCCAATCCATTCAATACAAATCTAACCAAAACAAGGCAATACAAGGAAAAACCAGGCAAGGAGGTAAGTCAAAGCAAGCCAATGCAAATCCATACAAGGCAAGGCAAGACAAATCCAGGCAAGACACATCCAAGCAATGCAAGTCAAGACAAATCGAGGCAACCGAATGTAATGCAAATTTAGGAAATGCAAATCCAGGAAAGGCAAGGCAAGGCTAATCAAGGCAAGACAAATCCAGACAAGGCCAGGTAAGGCCAGGTAAGGCAAACCCAGGCCAAGCAAATCCAGGCAAGGCAAGCCAAGGCAAATATGGGCGAGACAAATCCAGGCAAGAAAAGGCAAGGCAAATCCAGACAATGGAAATACAGCCAAGTCCAGGCAGGCAAATATAGGCAAGAAAAATCCAGGAAAGGCAAGGCAATTCCAGGTAAAGCAAGACAAGGCAAACCCAGGAAAGTTAAACCCAGGAAAGAGAAAACAAGGCAAATTTAGGGAAGGTAAAACAAGGCAAATCGAGAAAAGGCAAATCCAAGCAAGGCACGGCAAGGCAAGGCAAATACAAAGAAAACAAGGCAAGGCAAGGCAAGTCTAAAAAAATTTAGGCAAGGAAAATCCAGGGAAGGGAAGGCAACACAAGGCAAGGCAAATCCATGAAAGACAATTTCAGGAAACGCAAGGCAAGGGAAATCTAACCAAGGCAATTTTAAATAATTCAAGGCAAGGCAAAACCAGGACAGGCAAATCAAGGCAAGGCAAGTCTAGGAAAGACAGAACAAAACATACTCAGTCAAGGGAATTTCAGGCAAGGCAAAACCAGGCAAGGGAAGCCAAGACAAATAAAAGCAAGACAAATCCAGGTTAGGCAAGGCAAGGCAAGAGAAAATAGAGGCATGGCACATTCAGGCAAGGCAAGGCATAGCAAGGCAAATCCAGGCAAGTCAAAAAAGGCAAGTCCAGGCAAGGCAAATTCACTCAAGACAAGGAAAGGCAAATCCAGGCAAGACAAATCCAGGCAACGCAAGATAAGGCAAATTTTGACAAGACAAATCCATGCAGGGCAAGGCAAGACAAGACAAGGCAAATCCAGTCAAGGAAACTTAAGGCAAATCCTGCAAGGAAAATTCAGGCAATGCAAAACAAGGCAAATCCAGGCATGGCAAATCCAGGCAAGGCAAAGCAAGGCAAATCCAGACAAGGCAAATCTAGGCAATGAGAGGTAAGACAAATGCAGGTAAGGCAAAACCAGGCAGGGAGAGGCAAATTCAGAAAAAAAGAAGGCAAGGCAAATCCAGGCAAGGTGAGGCAAGGCAAATACAAGTAACGCAAATGCAGTCAAGGCAATACAAGGCAAATCCAGGCAAGGCAAGACAAGATAAAACCAGGCAAGGCAAGGAAACAAAAATTCAGACAAAGGAAGCAAAATTTATGCAAGGCAAGGCACGGCAAGGAAATCCAGACAAGACAAGACAAGGCAAATTCAGGCAAGGCAAATCCAGGCAAGGCAAGGCAAGGCTAATCAAGGCAAGACAAATCCAGACAAGGCCAGGTAAGGCAAATCTAGGCAAGGCAACCAATACAAATATGGGCGAGACAAATCCAGGCAAGACAAGGCAAGGCAAATCCAGACAATGAAAATACAGCCAAGTCCAGGCAGCAAATCTAGGCAAGAAAAATCCAGGAAAGGCAAGGTAATTCCAGGCATAGCAAGGCAAGGCAAATCCAGGCAAGTTAAATCCAGGCAAGAAAAATCAAGACAAATATAGGCAAGGCAAAACAAGGCAAATCGAGAAAGGGCAAATCCAAGCAAGGCATGGCAAGGCAAGGCAAATACACAGAAGACAAGACAAGGAAAGGCAAATCAGGGCAAGGCAAATACACGCAACGCAAGGCAAGTCAAAAAAATTTATGCAAGATAAATCCAGGGAAGGTAAGGCAACACAATGCAAGGGAAATCCATAAAAGACAAATTCAAGAAATGCAAGGCAAGGGAAATCTAACCAAGGCAATTTTAAATAAGGCAAGGCAAGGCAAAACCAGGCAAGGCAAATTCAGGCGAGGCAAAACAAGGCAAATCCAGGAAAGACAGAACAAGGCATATCCAGGAAAGGGAATTCCAGGGAAGGCAAGGCCAGGCAAACCCAGGCAGGGCAAATTGAGACAAGGCAAGGCAAGGCAAATCTTGGCAAGAAAAATCCAGGCACAACAAGGCAAGGTATATTCTGGCAAGGCAAATCCAGGCAAGGCAAGGCAAGGCAAGGCAAATCCCAGTAATGCAAATGCAGTCAAGGCAATACAAGGAAAATCCAGGCAAGGCAAGAAAAGGCTAATCAAGGCAAGACAAATCCAGACAAGACCAGGTAAGGCAAATCCAGGCAATGCAAATCCAGGCAAGGCAAGCCAAGGCAAATATGGGCGAGACAATTTCAGGCAAGACAAGGCAAGGCAAATCCAGACAACGGAAATACAGCCAAGTCCAGGCAGGTAAATCTAGGTAAGAAATATCCAGGCAAGTGGGAGATCTTCCAAGATGGCGTTGTAAAGGAGACTCAGGATTGCAGTTCTCAGTGAAGGAGCAAAGGGTGTGTCCTAGCCGCTTTCTCAAATGGACTTTTTTGCCCACAGAATGTTGAAAGTCCCAGGTGTGGGAGAGACACGGGATGCCAGTGCAACCGGTTCGCATGGCCAGGTTGGCTGGCACCACAGCGCAGTAGCACCCGGCACAAAACTCACTGGTCTTGGTGCCCTGTTGAACCGGAAATCTGAGATTTGGAAGGGCAGATTGGCATGTCCATCTGATTTAACGGGACTTGGACAATGAGCCATACCAGGAGATTCCTGGGAAGCATGATCTGAGCAGGTGCGGTGGGCAGCAGCACAGGAGATTGCACAGATCTCAGGGCCCTATCAGCAGGCTACTGGGGCACCAGTGAGAGAGTCGACTGTTCAGCTTGGGGAGAAGAAGAAGAGAGAGAGAGAGGATGGACTCTGAGACAGGGAGCTGGGTGATCAGGCTCAGCGTGTCCCACCCTCACAGGGACAAGCAGGGCGGCGAATGGAGGCCCTCAGGACTGAGAGTTTTACTGCCGGCACAGTTGAATCTAGTATGGTGCAGCCTGGTGGGGGAGGGGCGTCCACCACTATGGATGCAATCTGCCCTACTAAAGTAATGTCCAGTGCTGATGCATTCTGCCATTGTCGAGGCAACCCACCATAACAGAGAGACTCTGCCAGCAGGGAGGAGAACAAACAGCAGAATGGAGCACTGCGGCAGCAGGGAGGATCCGCGCTAGCAGGGCAAAGCCTCGGCAGGCAAATAGTGAATACACTCTCTCCTAGCTGGGCACTACAGTGCAACAGATACTCATATAAAAAGCCCAAACGCCCTGAGACAGAGCATCTAAGAAGAAAAATAGGTGGGGAGTTTTAGGAGTTTTGTTGCAGCAGACATAAACACATCCTTCCAACAACACTGAATGAACAACGGAGCTCACAGCTCAGCACTGGAGCTCCCATAAAGCACAGAACGTCTCCTCAAGCAGGTCCCTGATCCCTGTATATCCAAAGAGTCACCCCAAAAAATAACTCATCAGACTGACATTTTGCGGGCATCATTCTGGAACAAAGATAGCAGAAGAAGAAACTGGAAGCATCCCTCATTGTTCCGCAGCTGCTACAGGTGTAACCCAGACAAGCAGGACCTGGAGTGGACCTCAGCAATAGTACAACAGAGAAGCTAGACCATTAGAAGAAAAACTAAGTAACAGAAATACTTCATCATCAACAATCTGGGAATCCACTCAGAGACCCAACTGAAAAATCAGAAACTACTAAGACGACAGGTGGATAAATCCATAAAGATGAAAAGAAACCAGCGCAAAAACGAGGAAAACACCGAAAATCGAAACACCACTCCTCCTACAAAGGACTAAAACTCCTCACCAGGAAAGGAACAAAGAGGGACGAAGAGTGAGTGTGACACAATGACGGAATCAAACTTCAGAAAGTGGATAATGAGAAACTTCATTGAGTTAAAGAACATGTTCTAAATCAGTGCAAAGAAACGAAGAACCTTGAAAAAGATGTAAAAAAGATTCGAGGAAATCATAACAAGAATGGACAACTTAGAGAGGAATATGAATGAATTGAAGGAGCTGAAAAACACAACATGAGAACTTGGTGAAGCACGCACAAGTTTCAACAGCCAAATTGACCAAGCATAAGAAAGAATATCAGAAGTCAAATATCAACTCAATGAAATAAAACGAGAAACCAAGATTAGAGAAAAAAGCGGAAAAAAAGGAATGAACAAAATCTCCAAGAAATGAGGGACTATGTGAAGAGACCCAACCTACGTTTGATAGGAGTACCAGAATGTGATGAAGAGAATGAATCCAAGCTGGAAAATACTCTTCAGGATATTATGCAGAAAAATTTCCCCAACCTAGAAAGACAGGTCAATACTCAACTCCAGGAAATACAGAGAACACCACAGAGACACTCTGCAAGAAGAGAAACCCCAAGGCACATAATAGGCAGATTCACCAGGGTTGAAATGAAGGAGAAAATACTAAGGGCAGCCAGAGAGAAAGGTCAGGTCACCCACAAAGGGAAGCCCATCAGACTCAAAGCATATCTCTCGGCAGAGACTCTACAAGCCAGAAGAGAGTGGGGACCAATATTCAACTTCCTTAAAGAAAAGAACTTTCAACCCAGAATTTTATATCCAGCCAAACTGAGCTTCATAAGTGAAGGAAAAATAAAATCCTTCATGAACAAGCAAGTACTCAGAGATTTTGTCACCACGAGGCGTGCTTTACAAGAGCTCCTGAAAGAGGCACTACACATAGAAAGGAACAACCAGTACCAGCCATCCTAAAAGCATATCAAATGCTAAAGAGCATCAACAAAATGAAGAATCTACATGAACCAGTGGGCAAAACAGCCAGCTAGCATCAAAATGGCAGTATCAAATTCACACGTAACAATATTAACTCTAAATGGAAATGGGCTAAATGCACCAATGAAAAAACACAGACTGGCAAACCGGATAAAAAACAAAACCCGTTAGTGTGCTGTATCCAGGAAACCCACCTCACATGCAAAGATACACAAAGGCTCAAAATAAAGGGATGGAGGAAGATTTACCAAGCAAATGGAGAGCAAAAAAAAAGCAGGAGTTGCAATTCTCATCTCTGATAAAATAGACTTTAAAGTAACAAAGATCAAAAGGGACAAAGAAGGTCATTACATAATGGTAAAAGGATC